>WBNA01000542.1:93777-105492 GCA_013398345.1 Nothocercus nigrocapillus
TTTCTGGCTAAGAGAGGAAATTTGCTGAAATCCAATAAGAGTTTTCAGCCACCTGTGCATCAGATTACTTGCAAACTAAAAAGAGAGATAGAGGAAAATACTTTTGTTCTCCACTTGTCTATCAAAATCTAAATCCGTAATTCAAGGTCAAGAGCTTGAAGAATTTAGTTACTGATGGGTGGAATATGTAGATACGAAGGTTTGGCTTGATCTTAAACTGGCTTTTTGGACAAGTGTCTTCTCATCCTCTACATATGTCAAATAGTTATATTTGTTATATTTATTTATTTGGAATTCATGACATGAAGTTTCCAGTCTGCCTTTTGCTCCACATGAGACAGAATTGAAAATATCTTAGCTTTTTTTATTTTAAAATTTAATTTTAAATTATAAAATACAAATTTTAACAGTAAAATTTATTTATTTTGGCAAAAAGCTATTCTTATAGCAAAAAGGAACCTATAATTCTCTAGACAGGATGTGTAGAAAACTGGCCTCTGAACAACCATAATTATTAAAAGAAGAAATAAGCAGTTATCCAAATTCAGGAAGGTTGAAAGATGATAAAAACACTCCTCATACTTAACTGTCATTGTTAGATCATATTTAGCAATTCAAGAGACCGGGTTGCTTTAGTTTGCCTTGTAAAGAAGGAGAACCTTTCAGAAAGACGTTACATTGAATGATTAAAAGGACTGTCTAAAAGCAAGCTCAATGGAAAATAAAATGTCTAGAGAACATTATATTACAGAGCAGTGTTTTAAGATTAATGCAAGAGAACTTATCTTACCTTTTTCATATATCAGTAGCCTCACTTCAGGGCCTCTGTGCTGTTTTAGAGTGTCACCAGCAGTAATGCTGACTGGATTTACAAACGAAAGACGTGCAAGAAGCTTAACCATTGGCATGCTAATATACTGGTTAAAATACTCAATATATATTTAATGCATAGCAGATACTATGCCTTTACAATAAAAGTGTGACTTGCTGACACATGGTTTCAAAGTAAGTCTTAGAAGGAAAATTATTTTATTTTATAGTGATGATAACAGTAAAGATGAACAAACATCATTTATATTGCTTTTTCATGCAAGAGCAATATAAAAAGGTTATGTAAGAAATACTGTTGTTAGGAGGGAAGAAAAAGGCTATGTTTGTCATAAAATAAGAGCAGAATTTAAGCAGAACTAAAAAAGTGATTCAGTTGGAGTCAGATGAAGTTCAAGGACAGTGAATCAAGTAGAATAAGATGCTGTGTCCAAAGTGGACACAGCCTAGCCTCTAGGGCATCATAACTAGAATCCTTAGGTGTGTATTTCCTTTCAATGGTAATAATACTTACAGAATTAGCCTTTCAGGACACCAGTGTTCAGCTCAGCATTGCCTGATTCTGAAGCAGTTGCACCCGAGCAACTATTTGTTTCTGTGGCAATCTCATACGTTATAAAGACATTCTCACTTATGGTATCAATTATAGGCAACTTCAGTAGAACCCTTTATCATTTATATTTTCAACCTTGAGGCCTCCATATTCATCCTCGAGGGGGTATGTGCTATAACAGTGTTTTCTTGCTCAGCTATATCCTTATTCTAATATTATCAGTACTTCATGCTACATAACAATGGTTTCTTAAAAGCATATATACATACACACCCTATATACGTGTGTGTAAAAATATATATATATATAAACAAAATCAGAAATATTTGTTATTAATGTGTAGTTACGTTATCATTAATGATAGTTTTCAAAACTGCTTACATAAGTTTGTTCAGTTTTCTGCAGGGTGCAACAAACAAGAGCCAAAACAGCCAATGTTCAGAAAAGAAAAAGTGGCCTATTGGATAGGACATGCAACTGAGAAACTAAAAGTTTAAATCCCACCTTTACCACAGCTTTGTTGAAAACTCCCAAATTTCTGCCTGAACTTTTCTTTGCTTAAAAATGAGCACTCTGGTAAATGCAGTAGATTTCTCAAGCTCAAAATGAGATTTAATGTTTACCCTGGATTATATTCATAGAACCACACAAGGGCTGCAAAAGTTAACTTTTATTGCTCAGTGGAATCTATAGCTGCATTTGGTGCCAAAGCTCCTATACAGACTGCAGGGAACTTAAGAATAGCATGCAAAATATCCAGGTACTGAAAAGAGCTTACTAAGTTAGCCAGTGGAATATGCAATTTTTGTAAAGTCAGTGAAACAGGAATTTTCTATCTTTACTTGCATGTCACTGCTTACCAATTGACTTCAAATGGGAGAAGAAAAAGATGCTTGTTGAATGCTTTAAAAATACCACTGTGCTTATGCAAGAATTTGCACGTATTCTAGCAAACAGTTAGCATCTACCTATATATCTGCTTAACTTCACGCTAGAAGGAGAAACAGAGGGGAATAAATTTTTTTTTTTTCTTCTGTATTCAGATGGTAATTCAAACTTCTACTTAATGTTAGCAATAGACGGAATAAAGCAATACCAAGGTTGAGTCTGATCATTAGACAACTTGTCTTCTACATCTGTAAAATAATTTTTTATAAAGTGAAGTCTCACTTTAGTTAGATATCTAAACTTCAGAAAATTGAAATTAAATTAAGAAATTAAGAATTGTTAAGACACATTCCTGAGATCTTAATGTTGCTTTGAGTCGAAAGAGGCAGGACAGTATACGCATTCCACCTAATTCTGTATAGCAGAAAGGCAATGGAGCATCACCACTTCCTCCTCCCACTGTGCAAAGCCATAAGCAGTAGGGGCTGAGAGAGAAGGCCTAGTGGCCCATGAAATTGAAACAAGGATGGTGACTCCAAAAACCTCATGCAAGAGGTAGACAACTAATTTCTCCAAGTTGTAAAGTCAAGTAGTTTAAGGAATTTTACTGGCTAAAACATAAGCACATACTGATTTGGGGTTTTGAAGAGGCAAATTTGGGTAGTGGCATCCAACTAATCCTTTAGGACCCTAAAGCTTACACTCTTGTCATTTTATTCAAGTCCGTACTTTGAAATCTGAATTAAGTGGTTAGAATTACTGTAATACAGACTATAGATTTCTATTTGGACTACTGAGAATCACACATAGATCTCAGCAAAAATTCTCCCCATGGTTATTTCTTCAGCTTAGGAAAACAGAAAAGAGAAAAAAACAGCCCACCTCACTGAATTATGTTTAAAGTGTTTTATTAAAATAACAGCTGATTTGATTAAGATTAAGCAGCTACTTATCTGAGGAACTGGAAGCAATTCTTATATTCTACAAATCGTAAATGGTGAGAGGAAACAAATACTATGGATAAGCATAACTTATCTGTAAGTGTAACTGTACTAACTCTAACAGAAAATGGGAGATATAAGATATTTAGAAAGCAATGCTAAAATCTGATACTTACCTTTCCTCAAAGGATCCCCCATTGATCTTTATCAAACATGGAAAATGAATTGTTTGGGAAATACTTAGCAAGTCTGCCAGCCTTTGAGACCTGAACAGCTGCCAAAGTAGTTTAAAACATTTTTAGTCTCATTAATGTACTGACAATTTTCTTAATGTAATGGATAAAAATCTGTTTTAACTTCTAAAAAAATTGGCACATTTCATGGTAACACCATACTTCAAATACTGTCCTCTGTCACCATTCATAATCAGTCAGAGAACTATCTGATACTGATAGCTTTGCACAGATGAAAATAATTTGAGAGATCAAGACATAGAATTTCTCTGTGGCTGGAGTCACTGCATAATCACCCACTGACCCAGATATGCCATAATAATTCTGAAAGTCATCTGTAAAACACAGATACTAACTACATTGAGAAGGTAGTCCTTAAGATTCCTGTTTAATACCAAGGTTAAGAGAAAAATAGATAGTAGCTATTATTACAGGATAATTGAACCTAATAGCATTCTTTTGCAACAGCCAGAGACTGTGGACTTCCTAAATGAGTTCCCATTGATTCCATGTCCTCATAAGGCCTATGCAGTAACAACTAGGATCAGTGGCAATTATGCCGCACAATTATGTCAGTTCCTTCATCATTTTTTTCCACGTAGTCTTAATTAATGAAAGGTGTGTGTGTTTATGTATTTATATATATAATGTATGTATATGCACATTTTTATATGTGTGTGTGTTCATATGCATACACATATACAATTATCATTCTAACAGATCTTGCTGATGTACTACAACAGGTCAGACCTCTGAAGCTGACATTCCTGCTGATTTTGTCATTTGACTATAAAGCTGCACCCTGCATTCATATCTTAGGAGTCTTAGTCTCAGGTAATGATGGAAACAAAGTCTTCAGCATATAAAAAGAAAAAAAAAGTATTTTTCTTAGAGGAACACCCATCCTTCTTCTAATACAACACATAGAATATGAATGATTCCAAAATATTTTTACTAAAGAGATACTACTTACTATATACATGAGACCTCTATATATATGTATAGTAAAAGTATACTTTGGAGACTCATTCAGATTTTAAGTCAATAAGAATCTGAGACTTAACTGGGATATATATGCATGCTACAATGAATGTAGGAAGTCCTTTATGCCCAGATATTTAAAATTATTTAGCTTCCACAATTACATTTTTGTTTTATGAGAACTAATGTACTAAATACTGAAATTGGTTTTTGTACTTCAAAGAAACATTGCAGTAACTACTATTTTCATCAGTTCTAAAATGTCTGTATATAGGGTCAGTTTTACTGACCAGTTCTGACGTATCAGTTTTGATCATGACTAAGCACAAGTCCTTACTGGTTATGTCAGCCAACATAGTATCTACTAGGCTTACCAAAGAAGTAATCAAGGCAGAAAGTATCTG
The DNA here is from genome assembly GCA_013398345.1 of Nothocercus nigrocapillus. Taxonomy (NCBI): domain Eukaryota; kingdom Metazoa; phylum Chordata; class Aves; order Tinamiformes; family Tinamidae; genus Nothocercus; species Nothocercus nigrocapillus. The sequence goes on from WBNA01000542.1 coordinate 98,606, forward strand.
GGCGGTGAGAAATCTTATGAAATTCAACAAAGACAAGTGCAAGGTCCTGCACGTGGGGAAAAATTACCCCAGTCACCAGTACAGGCTGGGGACTGACCTTCTGGAGAGCAGCTCTGCAGAGGACCTGGGCGTCATGGTTGATGACAAGTTGACAATGAGGCAGCAGTGCCCCCTCGTGGCCAAGAAGACCAATGGGATCCTGGGGTGCATTAGGAAGAGCGTCTGCAGCAGGTCGAGGGAGGGGATCCTGCCCCTCTACTCAGCCCTAGTGAAGCCACACCTGGAGTACTGTGTCCAGTCCTGGGCTCCACAGTTCAGGAGGGATATGGAGCTGCTGGAGAGAGTCCAGCACAGTAGGCTACAAGGGTGATCAGGGGCCTGGAACATCTGCCCTACAAGGAAAGATTGAGAGAGCTGGGCCTGTTCAGCCTGGAGAAGAGAAGGCTGAGAGGGGACCTCATCAGTGTCTATAAGGACCTCAAGGGAGGCAGTGAGGAGGATGGGGCTGGCCTCTTCTTAGTGGTGGCCACTGATAGGACTAGAGAAAATGGCCACAAACTGAAGCACGAAAAGTTCCAAAGGAACTTAAGGAAAAAGGTCTTGACAGTGAGGGTGACAGAGCCCTGGCACAGGCTGCCCAGAGAGGTTGTGGAGTCTCCTTCTCTGGAGATCTTCAACACCCGCTTGGACGCAGTCCTGAGCCATATGCTGTAGGTGACCCTGCGTGTGCAGGGAGGTTGGACTAGATGATCTCTAAAGGTCCCTTCCAACCTTAAGCATTCTATGATTCTATGATTAGCCTTTAACTAATAGATGACCTAAATATTTCTAACACAATAGCAAATGCTAAAAATTGGGCAGTGATTTTGACATTTTTGGATTGTTCAGTCTCCTACAGATGAAGCTTTTCTATGAAATTTTTAGAGAATAAATTTCTGCAATAAATACACAGAATAGATTAACTAAATAGGTTAACTGCCAAGTCACAGTTTTAGCAGCGACAAGACTGTTACTTTTTAATTAATATTGGGCAGTGAATTTTCAAATAGTAATCATTCAACTAATTGATGAAAACAGGGTATTGTATGCTTTACAGTGAATTCAATAAAAATTTTCCTCAGATAAATCAACTCATGTTCAAGAAGACACATTGAGATCCTAAAAACCACTTTGAATTTCAGGTGTTTAAATTCATAATTGCCAGTTGTCGTCCCTATAATACCTTTCTCAAGGACTTTATAACTTAGTAGGCACCTCCTTCTTTGACATTAAATTATCTCTGAATACTAAGTCCTTTTGGCTTTAGAACCACTCTCTAAGGTCCGTAAACTTGGTGACAAAGTATCCGATGTGCTCTCAGCTTGATAGGTGAGCTTGTAATTAATTTAGTTCTTGCTAGCAAGACAAGGCCATATAGAAATACCTACATTTTTCTATGGATTAAATACTAGCAATTTATATAAATAGCAGTAATTGTCACAGTCACCTTTTTATCATAGAAAAAAAATAGCTACATGAGGACAAAGCAGATTTTTCTAATGATGACTTCTGCTAAATGTAGATGGACAAGATGTTTGCAAAAAAACTCACACACCCGGGTGGATTAGAAGCTGAGGGGAAATTTACTGCAGCACCCCACCAACCACAGTAGCTTTCATGGTAAGCCCAGGCAAGTTAGTGCCCTTTGTTTCTAAGGTCCCTGGAGATCTCAAGGTCAGGGCAGAATAAGCTTTGGTTTAGGCTTTTAATACTGTGGGCAAAAGGCAAATTGGTATCATCTGTTTTTAGCACACAAAAGGGTGATTGACATTGGGATTGAACTCTGAAGAACTTCTCAGTCTGAAGTCTGGATAAAAAAGCATACTTAACATGTCAAGTTGACCCGATCTTTATGCAAATATTTTAGGTTTTCATATCAAGTATATAATTTTACAAATGAGACATCATTTTCAATTAAGGGTAAATTTTGTGGGTACACAATTTAGAAAAGAAGATGCCAATATAACCTGAGTGCTTTTAATGTTATTATTTTAAATATCTGTTTCCTTGGTATGGCAATTTTACAGTCTTAATTATCATTAGTTCTATCTGCTTAAGTAAACAGAGGACTTACTATATTCATAGAATCATAGAATCATAGAATGCTTAGGGTTGGAAGGGACCTCTAGAGATCATCTAGTCCAACCCCCCTGCACACGCAGGGTCACCTACAGCAGGTGACTCAGGACTGCGTCCAAGCGGGTCTTGAAAATCTCCAGAGAAGGAGACTCCACAACCTCCCTGGGCAGCCTGTTCCAGTGCTCTGTCACCCTCACGGTCAAGAAATTTTTCCTAAAGTTCCTGTGGAGAAAGCAGAGAGACCCCAGGTGTGAAGTGTGGCTCCCTGTGCCATAGACATATATTTCATCATGGTTCCATAAAAATGGATCATTAACAATTTAAAGAAGTGCATGGAATTAACTTAAAACCAAATAAAAGTGACCCAGAATTGGTTTTCAAAGAGCCAGTTTTTCATTACTACCCTGGCAAAATCCATCAAAAAATCAAATTGATTTGAAGCTGTGATAAACTTCCCTGCAGTGCTGCTACATTTATATTCATGATGATGTCGTTAAGAACTAGAATTTATTTAAAGTACCTGAAGTCCTTTAAGAATGTCTCATGCTACAGATGCAATAATTAAGAAGGCCTCAGCTTTGCCTCAAAGTTTCTCCATTTTCATCAGTTCAGAAACGAATTTGCAAGTCCTCTCCAGAGATATATAACAAACTAATAATGAAAATAGAAGAATTAAGTTAGCTCATTTTAGCTAAATATGGTACTTATAGAGAATGAAACTGAGTTCTGAAAGCCCAGAGCTCAGGCAATTCAAAGTTAAGGTTAAGGATAGCCATCCGTGTTAGACATATATTGCTATCTATCACTTTTGCACTACTGCAAAATATTGTTTCTGTTTGGAAATACTATGGGGAACAGCAGGTTAGATGAAAGATATGGTCAAGGCAGGAAACATGATAACCAGTACCGATGCAATTAGTTCTTGATAGTGTTGCCTTGTTCCATTATTTCCTAACTGCAGTAGGAATATTGCCATTGTTTCTGTTTGGTTATGTTTCTTTTACTTTCATATTTTGCCTTGTGTTTTCCATGTTCTTCCACCCCCTCTCTGTAGTATAGCCACTATCTAAACTTCACAGTGCAGCACAGGCCACATGAATCTTTGTAGACAAATCCATCTACAAAGTCATTAGTTTAGCTGCCAGAAAGTTGGCATAAATTATGTCTATAAGGTGGAATCTTTTGCAAAATTGGCTAGTCTGTAAGAGCAGTCATCTCAAACCCATGCATTCATTGTGAAATTTTCTAGGAAAAAAAGCAAATCATCTCGGAAGGATCAGTTTTTACGAGACCATCATAATATAGTGGTAACTTAACTGAAATTAAGTGAATTCATGAATTCAAGTGCCAAATGAATTCAAGTTACAAATCGGGAAACATTATATGCTTTTGGAGATGTTGGTATGCATTCTCTAGTCAATAAGTTTACTAACTGAGGTATGCTTCACTGAATCCCCAAACATACAACCTGTCAACTAATAAATGTGGAAAACATTTTTTTTTTATATTCATCATAAGAGGAATGGAAATTAATATTTTGACATATTCTTTAATATTATTATTATATTATGTTATATGTGTATATATATTTATTATTAGAAATTATTATTAGAAATTAATATTTTGCCCTTTTTAATATTTAACAATTTTTACAAGCGGATTTTCATGAAAGGCAGCAAAAGCACAATCAAGATTCTAACTGGAGGCCTGGGAATTCAGTATTTTTTTGAGGTAGGAAGTAAAACTATTAGAGATGGAGGGGTTTTTTTTTTGTTGTGCTTTTTTGCTTGAGTCTTTGTTGTTTGTTTATTTTTCTGCTTGAATCATTATGGAAATAGATGTCATGTGCTGCTTCATACTATCAGGCTGCTGCCTCAGACTCTGACCCCTGTCTGACCCTGTAGCCTAAAGATGGCAGAAGTCCCAGTTTTTGACAGAACACAAAGACGGTTAACTAAAAATACTGTTTATATTCAATTCTAAAGAAAGAGTCCTAATATGAAAAATAAGGGAAAAAGGTCCTTTGTTAGACACTGGTAACTTTGTTACTGTGATGGAAGTTTTTTCTCCCCCTCCAGTGCATTGAATACTCCCTTTCACTTCACACAGTGATCTTTCATATTTTATTGATGTGAAATATATTAAATTACTCTTAAAAACTTTTTAAAGCCACAGACATCTCCTTTCTAATTATTTTACCCCAGTTATGATGCACTAATTATGTGCATTCACAGCTTTTCTGCAGAGTTCTTTGGTTCACCCATGTAGCATCACTGGACTTACGCCAAAGGTGCCAGGCTTTTTGTATTGGTAACTGAAAACTTTTAATTTGAAGGAATCTTACTATGGAATACGGATCTATGAATCTATGGTAAGATTTTATGGAATCTTTCTGCCATAGAAGCTGCTGCCTCTGTGACACAGTTGTTGAGGCAAAACTGGATGTTCTATCTTTTCCTCAGTCTTGACTTCTCTTCTGTGAACCTGTGTTCTCAAAAGCTCCATGATTATTATATGAGCATAGTTAGGTCTCAGCTGTTTCACTGGTAGTTCCTTTAAGAAAATATATAAAGATATTTTAGTCAAGAATAATCTTTTGCTATAGGTTTGTGTATCTTTATTTGATAAGTCAATTTCCATCTAAGCATCTTTTACTAGTCTCAAAACAGTTACTTGCTTTGCCAGATGGTTGAATTAAACCAAAATGCTTAGGGAGGGGGAAAAAAAAAAAGTTTAAATCTGAGAAATCCCTCTTCCTTATGGAGACTATTAAATCCAAATTAAATATCAAGACCTTGCAATTATGCTCATATTTATGCATACTTTTTGTGATGTCTGCATTCAAAAATAATCGCATAAGCTTCTACCTATTAATCTTTAGTATTCACCAAAGGGAAAAAGACAAGCCTTAATTCATTAAACATATATTTAAGTGCTTTCCTGGATCAAGTCCTGACTTCTAGGGACAGACAGACAAAGCTAGTTAATTTGACATGTCCTTTTCTCTTGCTTATGGAAACATGGATATCTGTTGGGTCAGTAGGCTCAGGGCAGAGTATAAATGCAATTACTAGCCAGGGAAAGAGATCAGACTGATGAGAAATCAGTCATCTAGGCCATGAAAGCTGCCTCATGCAGGACCATTTCATACATTTCATTCTAAGGAGGACAGAGCAATGGTTAGAGCATTTACCTGATGTTCTAGTGCTACCCTGTGCTTGCCTACAACTAAGGTGAATAAGTACCCAGATCTCATTCATAATCTCTCCAGTGACTACTGCAACTACAAGACTATCTTAACATTATCTCTTTTTTATTTTCTCTCTCAGACATACTTGGTGGTAGAAGATACACACCTGCAAATATTTCTGTCTTATGCAGGAGGGCATTTTTTTTTTCTCAACTCGTGGTAGCAAACAAATGAGCAAATACTGTAAGCCAGTGTGTCAGGCTGTTCATTTTATAGAAGAAGCATCAGCTGTATGCAAAGATTATTACAACAATAAATATGTCAAAGGAAATACTCATTGAAAAGTCATTGTTTATAGAGAACAGAGGTCCTAAGAGTATGTTCAAAAGCATAAACATGGGAACTCCCTATTTTAAGCAGGATCCCATCAAGTATATGAAAAGACAAAACATAATAAAACCTTACCAAAAAGACTATGCTGAGTGGATATGCTCTCAGTTCTGCATGGTTGTCTAACATATTTTGGGCTTTGAATACCATTATATACAGTGAAATGTAATATTTTTAAACAGTAGTGAGAGAGATTTTCAAGAAAATTCAGCAGTAGAGGGTAATATTTTGAAGAAAATATTTATAACTTGTTAACATTGGAGTTCAGCAATCCAAATCTGTCAGTGAAGAATACATTTTAAAGAAAGCTTTTACAAAAGGAGAACTTGAGTGCCTCTGCTAATAAAAGCAACCTAAACAAGCCCTGCTTCCTCTAAAACAACACATGGCTGTCCTTTTTCCATAAGCAAAAAGTCATGCCTACACTTAATCACATCAATAATTTTTAAATAAATAAATAAATAAACAAAAAATAACACCATCAAGAAAACTTTTTAGCATGGTATTTCTCAACCCATCAGTTACTCAAGAGCATCTGAAAAGTGTTTTAATTATGTCCACACTATTCCTGAGGAGAAGGACCATCTCCACATAAACTAAGAAGGTGTTTATTTTTCTGCCAACAGCAAGATCTATCTCCTCACTCCTCACCTTTTGTTTTAACATAAGTTTCACTCACCACCTAAACCACCACCTCATCTGAGAAGTGGGAAAAATTACTCTGATTTGAGACCTCCAACACATATTGTGATTTCAGGAATTCTGCACTGAAAATAGTATGGATGACATAACCTTTTTTTTTTCGCCCTGGTGGCAATCATGCTATAACAATGTTCTGTAACAATTTGACCAGACTTTTAAACTTCAGTTGTGAAAGGCCTGCTTTTTTAAACAGAATTAATACAATGTAGCTTGTTTTCAGGTCTCAGACCATTCTGTGCTTAGTATATCCCATTTATTCCCTATGTTAGAAAATTATACCTACTTTCAGATTTTAGAGGTCAAGAAGTGGCTAAGAGAATAGTTCCTTAATGCTGATTTTAACCAGTCTGATTTGGAACTGGCAGGTTTGGAAGCATTTTCAAGATTTTCCCTTTGTGAGCATTATCATGTTACTGAAGTTCTTTTAAAGCAATTCTGTCATGTTTGTGTCTTGTGTACCCTTGAGGTTCATATTAAATGAGGAAGT
>WBNA01000542.1:108367-119403 GCA_013398345.1 Nothocercus nigrocapillus
TGATTCAGAAAAGCTCAGAGGTGGAAAAAAGAGGTTTAGGTCAAAGTGGAGAAATGTCTCTCTCTTTGTTCCCATATCAAACCATATCAAACTAATCTCTTATGAGATTAGTCTCTCATCTCTCTCTAGCTTACTACAGTGGGCCCCTGATCCCCATATAGGCAAGGTGCTATTGTATAAATAACAAGCAACAAGAAAAATCGTTAATACTTAGTCCCAGAAATTCAGTGACATTAAAATTTAACACGATCAAGTTAAAAGCAGGAAGATTTAATGCTTAATTTATACGCAATCAAGATGTCTCAAACACTTTTAGGAGCACTAGATTCTGATCTTCATTTAAATGAATCACTGTTGCAATCCAAGATGAACGAAAGCTATGCACCAGATTTTTAATCAACTTTGATACACCTACCCGCAACACTTGCATGTACATTTGAGACACACAGAGGTTTAAATGTGTATGAAAACATAAGCTTATTATATATTGTACCATATATTATTAACAGTAAAATTAATCTGAGGGAAGATGAAAAAGGCATATGCACTGCTGTATTAAAAAGTTTTGAAAGGAGAAACAAGAAGTTAAGCCATGACAGTGAAAAAAGAAGTGTCTAACTTGGGTGGGATAGATATTGGACTGGGTATACCATTTTTATGGAATTGGTGGCACTTATGAGCTGAACAGCACTTCTGGTAAAATGCAGTTTATTACATATGAAATAATACTTGTGAATGAAAATACTAAGTGATTCTTCAGCTTTTTAACACTAGTTTTTCGTCACTTTATATGTTTATGTTCTTATATGACTCTATTGTTCAAATCTAACTTAAATTATGATAGATTGTTTCAAAGAAAATTTCAAAAGCTGCATTCAAAACTCTTAAAGTTTCTTAAATTTATTCATTAAAGAAATAAATCAGACTATCTGGATATTTTTAACTAGAATGTTTTTAGGTGGTATTAATCTTACCTTAGGTTTTAATCATTCACAAAGTCTAAATATGAAAACACATACAGATCTGAATAACAACCATAAAAATGTGTGGGATATTACTAATCGCTAAAATATGGAAACTGGTCCTTGCAGAAACATTTGTCGTGTCAAATATATATAACTTTTTTCATGTCATAAATATATATATGACAAATATACGTTTGTGTGTATATATATATTTATAAAAATAGTAACTGCGTCTCAATCTTTCAGTATAGTCAGCCTCAGCATATCTTTTCCTTGTATTTCAGTGTTTTGCTTCAGCATCTATTCCTGTCTATTATGTTATTGTCTATATTTGTTTTAAGTTTATGAAAGAAAGATTGAAGGCCACTTTTATCACCTTTCTCTTTGAAAGAGTTAAAGTAGAGCTACACTGACAATATTAAACTATAAGCAATAGTACTAACAAACCACAGAGTTTAAGTTCTATATCTTAAACTGATTACATTTACCCAAGTTATCATCACACGCATTTGTTTCTCCCAGCGAAACAATGCCAGTATCAAACAGACTCTGGTGAAAGGGGATAAGACACTGACCATGCCATTTAATGGTGCCTGGCGAGGATTCCTGAATAAATGCCGACCAAGCTTACCCTGGAGTTGGAAGCAGCGTAACTGTGTCAAATTCATGGCTCTAACTAGCCTGGTTAGGACTAACTGTTGGGACAGAACTGATGGTTGACATAATTCTTATTTTTCTTGGGAATCCAGTTAGCACCTCATGTACAGTAATGCTCTTTGCCACACAGACTTTCCAGACATCTCAGACTAGTTTTACAGAGTATGAATTGTACACGAGACACAACGTGATCCAACTCCACTTTCCCTAGAGTAAGCTGGATGGAAATAATGCTATTTAAAGCTTTTACTAGTTAATTTTACAGTTATCAAACATTACATATTAAATCTGACCTCAGTGTTAGCAAAGCAACCAAACACACGCCTTGTTCTGCTAAGCATTATGCACAAAAGAAATGCTTTTCCCCAAATTATCTGCATCTTATATAGATGAAGCAAAAGCCAAGCAAAAAAGAATAGAACAGAAGCACGTGTCAGGAAGCTAAGTAGTAGCAAAATTATTTGCAAATTCGTACTGCTTTTCCTGAAGCACTAATTTTTGGAAGTGAAAGCTCAGTGAAACACTATCTATTACTGGAATTTTAATTGTATTGATATGGATTTGGTTCCTTCTATTACTGTCAAAGCAATCAAATAAGCACATTCATAAGTATGTGTTGATTAACTGGATGGCAGCTCTTCTGTCAAACACTGAATTGTTGATAGCTTACTTTTTAGGAGAAAACATGATCTACACTCTTCATACAGAGCTCATCACCTCTTCTTTTTAAACCAACAGTGTCTAAAACTTCTTAAATTATTTCATGCCTTTAAAAAGAGAAATGTCTAACATTATTACTAAATGATGTATCACTTGCCACTGAGTGAGCCACTGAAGTTTTGAGTGTAACTATTCCCCGTGCTAATGAATAAATACATAAAAACATGCCAAATGTGTGGCATTGTGTGTTTTATCTCCAGTGAAACATGGCCTTGGAGCAACACGTTTTATCTTCATTGATCAAAGCTGCAGGTCTTCTTCAGGTCTTTACAAGCATAGCAGCAATAAAAATAACAAATATTTACTCTTGACAACTTATGTACCTCACATTATCTTCATGTTTGAAGCACTGAAAATTGACAGTCAAATGCCCTCAGCAACTGGGTCAAGGTACCCTTAACATAGCTTCTCTCTTTTCACAGGGCCTTTTCTGAGTTTTAAACTCTGCAGATCTTGGTTCAGTACAGAAAGTTATTTCATTCACTGCCCTAAGGTCTTCTATTATGACAGAAACAAGTCAACATTGTGCAGAGTAGATGCTTGGAGCACATTCAAAATGCATGTATCTGATCAAAGTTGTTACACTTTGTTACTGGAATGAGTCACTTTGCACAACTCACAGTAAGTGCCTATTCAGGGAGCTGGAAGATATACATTGTAAATTTACACTGCACACTGACTAGAGTTAGAAGCCAAGAAATAATGAAAATTCAAGGGAAGAATGCATTAATATGAAAAACCTCACTAATATATGAATACAATACAGAACTGAATTTGTAGTTTAATAAAATAATAGTAATAAAATAAAAGTGTATGACCCTACAATCTTGAAGGAAACAGGTAACTGAAAGTGTACTCATTAAACAACAGCAAAATAATTTTTGAGAATAAAAGAAAGTTTAATTTTGGAGTCAGCTATTGACTGCAACAAGGTCACATACTTTCCTTTCTTGAGACACAGTTTTGATCATATATGGGAATGAGGCAAATCTTAGGAAAAATGACTTTTTGATTTAATGTAATTTAATATAATCAACTTAGTTCAAGTCAATGGCATTGCATACATTTGTCAGGAAAGAGTAGTAAAGTCTTCAGCAGAAAGTTCATTTTGGCCTTTATGTCATTTTCATTGAAAATGTAATACAGAGGTAGCACTATACAAGGAATTTAATCTATCACACCCACTTCGAGTACAAAAGTATATATTGAGATCTGTGAAGTTGTGATAACGTATTACTTCAGACCCTGGACTGTGGATGTCTATTTTTACCTTTTTTATGTAAAATAAAGTGCCTTAATCAGAAGGTACTCTGAAGTCTTGGATAACTTTTTGAGTTTATTTTCAAATGCATTTTTGGTCTATTTTGTAAATTGGTATATTTTAAAAATACATATATACCTTTAAGAGTCCTACTACAATATACATTGGCTTTAATCATTTTTTCTGCAGAAAATGTCATAGACATTTCAAGTTTTCTTTGCAGGCATTCGTATCAACACACACAAATGAAAATGAAATGCTTCTCTTAACATTTCTTATCCCTTGCTCTAGTTCCTTTTTTTTGTTTGTTTGTTTGTTTTGTTGTTCTAAAATGTGCCCAAAATGTTAGCATGTTTGCTGAGGTGGAGAAAGATAGGCTGAGTATGGAGCAAAATTTCAAAGACTCAAGAAGTTTAATGAAAGGATGTGAAATTGTTTACATGTACTCACAGAAAGCAATGTTGTCTCAAGAAATGTACAAGACAAACCAGGAAAATAATGTAGCTGCACAGACATAAAAAAAGCATTCCAAATCACTCCAATTCTTTTCACTTAGACTGTACTTCATACAGTCATACAAGTATTTAAAGCTTTAAAAAGAATTCTTTTTTATTTGAGACTTCAGGAGTTATGCTGCTTCGGTTTGATGTTTATGTATTCAGAGTGGCTAACAGAAACTTAGAAATACTACCCTAGTTAACCAAAATTCTTAAGGTATGGCCTTGCTTCTATCAAGACTCAACTGGAGTGAGGACAAGGTGCTGCAAACTGGCAGCAAAAATGTTTCCTCATTCTTACACAGCATCTCCATTTTGCCCAAGCACAGCCAGGTAGCCAGTACTGCTTGCTCATAGCGTAGGTAGGAATTTAGGCTTCATAAGGGAAAATAAACAAACTGAACCTTGGGAATCATGGCAGTTAAGGGAGAGGACACTAGGCACTGGAACCAAGGACTGTAGAGTATTAGTGACTGTTGCCTGCAAGACAAGTATCAGGTCTACCAGGGACTGGGATCTTAAATATTTTATCTCATTTAACTGAAGTTTCAACTTAAGCAGGTAATACTTCCCCAAGTAAACTTTAGAAGTGGTTGTGAGAGCATTCTGAAAAGGAAGGACTGAAATCCTTTCCACAGGGTTTTCCAACCCTTTAAATAAAGAATTAAAGGAGAGAGAGAGAGTTCCTGCCATTCCTAAAAGGTAGTAGAGGTTTCACAGCATTCTGTGCAAACCTTGATCTAACAGATAAAATCTTTGTACTAATGAGTCCTTTCTTAACAGGTATAATTGGTATAAAGAGTCAGAAAAATCAACAGATCTGTGAATTTTGTTGACACTCTTGTCTAGTGTCATGTATCCAAGGCAAAACAAAATTAAAGCACTCTTTAAGCCTCTTAATAGCCATGGTTTAAAAAGCATACTCGTCATTAGAGTTTTTAGAACAAATGCATTATTTATAATTCATGTTATCAATGCATATGGTGTTTTTATTACTGTTATTTCTTGCCATAGAATTATAGATATTCTTTATTTTTTTAGTGATATTTACATCAATTCTTGATAGTTCTGCTTTTCTATACATATCTTTTGTGTTGAAAGGACCTTTGTTCTGTTAGCTCAACAGGTATCTTTGCCATTTATCTTTAGAATGACAAAAAAAAAATGCTGCCTTGTTCAGCATTTAAAGAAAATCTTTGAAGACAGTATCGCTGGTGCCAAGGGCATATTGAAATTCTTGTGAATGGAACAGGGAGTAGCAACACACCAGTCAAGAGTTTTTGAGCTAACTGCTGGCTCTAATCTTCCCAAACAGGCACACAACAGCAGGGACCTTCAAGGACCTTGGCCCCAAAACATGTTAAGGAATCCATCATTGCAGAATCATGATCCAAGGTATACATTCAAACACAAAGACAGCTAAATGCAGAAATCACTTCAAAAAATCTTGGATTTGTACACTTTGAAACCTGACTGTAAGAGGTAGACACTTTTGGGTATGTAGAGAGCATTTTAATACCATAACACTCTCTGACAGACTGCAAAGCAAAGCCTAACTTAACGTTCTTAATGAAGTACTCAGCATGGCTATTTTGTGTGTGTGTATCTTTCTCTAGTTAAAGGATAGCTGCTTCAAAAGATAATGTCTATTCTGGAGGTCAATAGCGGCAAGACCTTCAAATATTCCAGAATTCTTTGTAAGGCCACACAATATGGAAAGGGAATTGTAGCTTTCCTTCCCTATCAATCAGATGTGACAAACTCATTTATACTGTGAGTCTCCTGGCATTTCAGCCACCAGTGCCCTGTCACAACAGTGCTTAGTAAACCTCCTCCGCAAAGGAAGATTTTTACAGCAGAAATATTTGGCCTTTATTTTTAATAAGAATAGTGCTATAATTAACTTTTTGTTTGTTTGTTTGTTTTTGTATTGCTGTAGTAGCACACTAGTTTTTGCACCTCAAATCCCCTAACTCTGCTTTAGTCTCAACACATTGAATTCCCTAACTCTACTTTAGTCTCAACAATTTCCAGATAACCCCTAAAGATAACCCAGATAACACCTAAAGACTCTGCAACGATGATGGTTTGCTGGTATTTCCCTCCATCTCAGTTTTGGATAGCTTAAAATTAAATTTCTGGTAAAACATACACAGATCTCTCTACTGCTGTGGGAAATATTGTATTCTTTTCTTTGGCAGCATAAGAAATCTAAAAAAAAAAAAAAAAAAGGCATTTGTCTCCACTATCTTTGCCATTTATAGTTGCACTTCTTGATTGCAAGCATGATCAAACAAAGCAGAAAATCAATCTGTGAACACAAAGAGTGATATGAATGGTAGTTTGAGATACTTAGCTCTAAGGAAGCAAAATTGAACAATTAATATATCTGCAAGACAGGATTCACAGTTTCACTAATTCGTCAATTGATAATGTGACATGTAAAGCAGTACATTGAGTGCATTTTCATTTAGCAAAGATTCTTTAACATAGCTAATTATCATGAAGCTTTTCCTATTCTTTTTTTCCTCCTGGCAAACGAATACAGCCAGGAGTTCACAGTTAAAAATTCTGATTATATTTTTGTTTTGCTTCAGGCAAAAAGTCCTCACTTTACATTGAGGAAGAAGCAAGACAGGAAGAGACCATAAACCAGACATTGTGACCAGACATGCACAGAAAGAAAAGAATGAAATAGAAAAGCCACATTGGTATGAAAAATACCGCACAGGGGGTAAAACTGGAGGTTAGCTCCACTAGAATTGCCTGTGTGGCAGTAGGAAAGGTAGAAGATGAGGATGAGATGAGTTTTGTGCTAGAGCCTAAAGAAAGGTGCTGCTTGAGGTTCTAGAATGACTAAAAATGTCTCTATCCCTGAAAGACTATTCACTAACCAAGGCTATAACATCCTGCCTCAAACTACTGGTGGCCAAGAGGATAAAAACCTGTTTCTACAATAACATTGTTAGTAAAGCATTGATCTTTTTCCCGCAGTCTCTACCAATAGTCAAATGAAAAGCTAATTGTACTTCCTTCTATCCATCTTTGTACATTAGAGATATATATCATCTAAAACTTTTCTTTGTACTTTTATTCAAATCCTCTGAAGTGGTTGAACAAATCCTTGCAACAAGGGCAACATGGGAAGAAATCTTATACAAAAAAATACTCAGTAAAAAGGAATAGGAGCATGTATTTATAGGAGACCCTTGGCAAACTCTGTTTATCATCATAAAACAACAATTTTTCAAAGAGAAACATAAGAAGGGGAAGGAAAAAATATATAAATTCTTCTAGAGCTAGAGCAATATGCCAGAAAACTAAATGGATCTTACACTTAGTGCACAGACTTAGGCAAGCCCTGTTTAGGGACAAGGCAGAGAACATGACATAGAGGCTTGTAAGTGTGCTGTAAGGATCCAGTTCCCAAAAAGATCTAGGCCAGGAATATAGATCACCTATCACCTACTCTCACTACTGTTTGGAATTTGGTGTTCTTTGGAAATGAGAGCATAGCAGCCCTCTAGGTCCAACAGTCTTTAGGAAGAGCACCCAATACCAGTGGATGCAACAGCATGCATGTCTGAAGCTCCAGTACCTGACAGCTTGCTTTTAAATCTCCTTTAAGTTCCTTTCAGTGTGTTGTTTGTNGTAATAGACAAAATGAGAGGCAGCTTGCGAGGGTGCACAGAGATGTTCTGAGAGAACATTTATATATTATCAAGAATTGTAAATAATACCCTTCCAAGGTCATTTAAGATCCATAGAATCATAAATAAATAACAAGCATATTAATAGAAAAATACTGCTCTTCTATGCAATAATATATTCTGAGCATATAATCAGTACTTTTCCTGATTATAAATGTAGAGGATTTTGAGAATGAAGGTCAGAATACATTTGCTGCATGGATTCACATATAAAGTATGAAATGTTCTGTGATTCATTTTTTGTTTCATCTTGTGCTAATTATCATTTACATGCTCTATAATTTATGTTCCATTACATGACCTAACTAAGCAAGAGAGAAGGAACTGGGGAATAAACATATACACAATAAGTTGCTCTTATTTGCCATTATAAATATACAAAAACTACAACAAATTTACAGCAAATTTTATGAATATCCTATTAAAAACCTTATGTCTTCATATTGTTTAAAGAGAGTTCTTGAAAACTGCCACATGCTTGGGGATTTACTGTACTTTCATTATAACTAAAATAATTATTTGCAGTTTTCATTGATAAACATGAAGTATTATTGACATAGAGTATTGACATAGTATTGAAAACTAATATATTGCAATTTTATATGAAACAAATTATTTATGTTTAACAACATACTCAGCATTGTGTGCAAAACAAAAAGGAAGATGATCTCTTTTTCTCAGAAATTTTGTACCTCATCTGCAGAGCTGCCCAGAGGGGAGAATGCTGGACCTCAGGGGATAGGACTCTAAACAGTCACAGAGGCTTCTCCACAGAATGCAATTTACATAATCATCAATATAATGCTCAAAATATCTACTACATACTGAGAAAAGCAAAACAGCACCACAGAGATTTATTAAGGAGTATTTGGGATATTCATATTGCTGTATAGCGATGCTATAAGCATAGCTTAGTGTGTTAAAGCAGAATGTACTGATATTGTGTGCTTTTCATGACAGACAAAATATAGTGGGCTTTTGGAAACATCTGCATCTCAGACAGTTTGTCTGTTAAAATATAAGTGTTACAGTCTAGAAAAGTGGAATGAGATAACTTACATGGATGAATCTGTCAAAAAGCTGATTTTTCTCTTAATTAAAAAAATGAAAATGAAAAACAGCAAGCATATGAGTTGGAACTGACCTATTCAACTTAGATGATCTATTTCTGCCTTTGCTGAAAAAGTGAAGCGTGAAAAGAGCAAATGCCATATAATAAACACATTTATACCCTTGCCTCATTAAGCATTAATAAAAGACAGAAGTGTTTCTAGCATTCTACCCTGTTAAAAATAAAGTAACAGATATTACATACTGGTAACTTGACATTGCTCAAGAGCTAATTCAGTTTTAATTATAAAACACACAATATAAAAGAAGCTGTTTCAAGATTTTCAGATTTTTTTTTCCCCAGATCCAAAATGATAAAGATCAAGATATTTTTTAAGGTAGTTAAGCTATTTGATTCAATTTATTACAGTTGCTTTTCTTTGATATTGCACCATAAAATTCCTTTTTATTTGGTTCTTTCCATGTATGTTTTCATTAAAACCATGACAAAAGTCAACAGAATTCCTTCTAACAAATCTCCAATAATTTTTCTTATTCTTATTTTTCCTATTTCAACTGAACATGAAAGGCAAATTTAAAGAACAGCTGTAGGAGAAGTACGCATAATATCGTAGTGATGGCATATACTAACAATTTCAGTGAGAACATATCACATTTTTAGTTTGATAAGTATCATCAGCTGTTTGAAAGTACTAGGAGAGCTGGGTAAATCACTATCTAGATATGAATTTTTAGAATAAAGAATTTTGTCAAGTCTGGATGCTGGATGCTTTATCCACTAGTAAAGGTAAAAAAAATATTGGATAAAAAACTTTTTTTCAGTGTAGTTGTACAGCATGCAAAAAAAAGTAATATAATAATTATATAATAGCACGTAATACAAGAATTAGTAATGGTGTTGACAAAATATTTGACCCTTTCATAAGAAAGGGTTAGGAGAGATTAAAAGCGAAACAAACAGTAATTTTCCTCCTGTAGTTTGCAACAAGTACTCAAGCTTATTTAGATTCCACAGGTGTAAGGAAATATATCAGACAAGATTATAATGTCTTGATCTGCCATAAAAGACAAAATTATTAGAAGAGCCCTAAAAAGGCTGAACGCCATACAATAGCAGAAGACTTGCTTTACACATGATAAGAAGAGTCAAAGGGAAACAGATAAAACCAAGAACATAGTTAACTCTTAAAAGTATGAAGTGATGCAGTCAGTTCATATTTAATAAATAACTAATGATCATATATATATATATAAAGGAATGAAACAACCAAGTTCCCTTATGTAGCCAACCAACCTTAATGGCATGGCAACAGAGCTCTAACCTGGTATCTCACAGTGCCAGCCAAAAATACTCTTACTTGTCACAAGTACGCATTTTGATAATTTTGACTCATTAGCACAGATTTGATTCTGAATCTTAACAACAGGTCTCAGTCTGTAGCAGTAGAGAGCAAAATTCAGTGCAAGCAGAAGATGGCCTAAAATGAATGAATTCAGAATTTCTCTTTCTAGTTTGGAAATTTCATGGTGTACGCGACCCTAAACCTGTCAGAGATCTATTCAGAAAATCTGATCTGTCAGAGATCTATTCAGAAAAACCTAAGAGACATTGAATCAAAATAACCTGAAGTGAATATTTTCCATTTAATTAGATATTTCTAGTGCTAATTTCAGCTCTTCGGAGGTTTGTTATAATAAATCCAAAGGACGAGATATATGTGAAAGAATGCAGATTAAATGGGAGAACAAAAACAAAATACGTAGTGAGATTAATTCATCTAGATTTTGTCATTTTAATGTATACAAAAAAAATAAACATACATAATGAGAGGATTTATTTTCTTTATATAAGTACTTAAAGTGTCTTAAATATTTGTTTAAAAAATATTAATATTTGGAGAAAGGGAATGGGATGCAATGTTGTATGATCAAATATATGGACCTAAAGATGTCTATGTCTTCAGTTTCCACTAATATGTAAGGAAGAACTATCATTATATATTATATAATGTAAAATATATATATATGCTATATGTGTAGATATTATATATATATTAAAAATTGTCATCTCACTTTTTAAATTTCTGCAAATACTTATTCAGAAAAACAAAGGCTAGACATTTTTGGCAATATTTATTTGGAATATATTTTATTG
>WBNA01000542.1:121727-142009 GCA_013398345.1 Nothocercus nigrocapillus
AAAAAAAAAAAAAAAAAAAAAGAAAAAAAAAGAAAAAAAAACACAAAACCAAGCAAAAAGGTCAATATAGAAAGGTCAATCCAGTCTCCTTGAACTGTATCACTGTATCGTATGAATGCTGAGGCAGGGATATACCAGAGAAGCTGAAAAAGACCCAAAGGAATCAAAAGAGAAAGAAGCACTCAAGCACGTTTTATTAAAACAAACAAAAAATGGATTAGCACTTCTAAAGCAGCATGACACACAAGAACAAATCCATGCCCTAAGAGAACGTAATTGAAATATAGACGTACTGCTGTGCAAGTGACACATCTCATCAGAATTAGAAAGCTGAGGATTTCACAAAATGAAAAAAAAAATCATTTTAAAACTTGCAATCGAGCTAATCCAATCAACTAATCCCATAGATTTCTTTATGCAGTTTTATAGGTCACATGCCCAGTTTCAGACAATTTCACATTGTTTTATCCCCTTAATAACAAGCAGAGAAGCACTACACGTGTAGATCGGGAACAGATCTGCAGAAGAATTAGGTGCCCAAGAATATATAAAATTTATTGCAAAATATACAATTCACCCACATTCTTTCAAGATGTAGTCTTGTACCTAGATTGCTGCTTTTCCAGGACATCAACATAACCCTGTGGAAAAATAATGGCTGATGTTATCCCTTAAACTGCGAATGAGGAAACCAAGCCACTTCTGCAATGACTCAATGGCACCCTTGCGAATTACCCAGCATGGCAATGATACACCCAAGTACTATAATTAGATAAATGTGACTGGATGACATTGCTATAACATTTCTACTCAAAATCATAATGAAAAACTGAGAGTGATTTAGATGTCATTCCTTCTACCTTTGTTATTTCCAGGATTTCTTCTTTGGGAAGACCATAGCTGCCTACAGTTTCCACAGTTTTCTTTCTAAGTTACCAAACGTGACACACAGTGTGTATGATACCTCATAGTTTTTGAATGAGCAGATATTAGAAAGGAGCAACTTCCAGTTTCTGTCTGTTTAAGAGTAAGACAACACAATTAAATTTCCAAGAGAAAACAAAAATTGCAGGACTTTATAAAACAGTCAGAAATCTCTGAACACAAAAGTCGTTTTTTCATTCACGAACCAAAACCAAAACCAGATTTCTTACTACATGTGCATACTAGTTCAATCAGACTGTGCTATTTATTCGACTTACATACCATATAGCTTACCTTTCCTCTGCTCATTATTCTGGTCTGTTAACATAAAAATACAAACTTCACAAACTACGTTTTACTCATCGTGCTTCCTATTCTGTCAGTGACTTGCCCACCTGTAGACTTACAAATAGAGGACAAAAATAGATTAAATAACCAGTTTTATAATTCTGGTATTCTTGTCTTTTCATTCAAATCATAAATATTTAAGTACATATGCAGACATTAAAATATACAGAGAAGGAAACATTAAATAAAAAGGGATTTAACAGTAATAGCTACTGTGTAGATACTGTTTCCTCCTGAGACCAATCTATATTAGCCATCATTAATGAAATATTACATAGACAAGAAGAATATCTAGTTAGTTCCAGTAATCTGATATTTCAGTATGCACACTGTTAAAACTCATTTGACTTTTTACCTGTCTTTCAAAAGTGTTTCACTAATAAAAGTAGTTTTCATGTGAAAGATCTACCAAAACTAAAGCAGTAACAGAATTTGTAGGGGAATGTAATTTGGGTAAGAAAATGTCATCAAATTTAAAGACTAATTTTACACCTTTCATTCTGGCTGGAGGGCTTTTAAGTATCCCTAGCATCAATAGAAAGGAGCATTTAGCACTATTTTCAAAATCTAGGTTGTTGAAAGCATTTTACATAGAAAGATATTACATAAGAATTTATTATTGTGACATTCGGAGTCACCTGTCTGGAAAAAAAAAAAAAACAAAAAAAACTATATGCACTTAGATTTTAGAGCAGCTAGTTTTATTCTTTGGAAATATTTCTTTGCAAGCCTCCTTTTGGAAGTTTCTGTTCCTTGATGTAACTTTTTAAAAATCAAAGCTTACTTCTTAGTAAAATTTTAACATTATGACTCTATAGTAAGTGTCCCTAATGCTTAATCTGTAATAAATATTAGCAAGCTACTATATTATGAATTTAAAAATAAAGACAATCATACTTATCACAGCAGTGAAAAATTGCATATTATCTATTTTTAAGCTGTTTTAACTACCTGTTAATATGAATTAATATAATTTTCATTAGATACATACTTAATATGAATGGTAAGAAGGATGAAATAAATAGTGACACAAGAACAATCACTACATATTAAATGCAAGGCAGCTTGGTTTTAATTTACAGATTTAATATGTTGGACTATGATGATATACCATCTCACATTTATGTACTTATGCTACACTATTTATACTAATAATTCCTTAGATCTTTCTGTTTAAATCCAGTGAATCTCATTAGTTATTTAAATATTCACTCATGGGACTGAAAAAAAATACAAAAAATATATATTTTTTTCCTTCCTCTATACTTCCAGTGAACTTTGCTTGCAGCCAGCATCTGTCACACACACACAAAAGCCAACGGCGGGACTCATGACTACTTGAATGTGAAAAGGACAGGGAGGGAAATACTGCTGTGGAGCAAGAGGCCCCGTTTTGCTTGGGATGGAAGAGGAGGGGGGATGTGAGGGCTTGGACTCCCTGCTTTCTTGCCTGCATTGTTTGCGACAGAGGTTCCCAGTGCAGCACTGTGGCCCCTCAGCCAGCGTGGGAAGCCACAGCTCAGCTTCTTCTTGCTGGGCATTGGCATCTAGCGCTGGCAACCACATCAGCAAAGCCAAGAGGGGCAACTTGCCTCAGCAGTCCCAAGACTGTCCCTTCTCCAGAATATCATGCATCACCTCATCACCCTAGCCTTCACCTTCAAGACTGCATGGGTCTTCTCTTTCCAGTATTTATTTTTAACTGACTTCCGTACTTCCGCCTCTGCTACCATCCCAGCAAATTTTCAGGGGCAATAAGCAATTCCACAAGCACTCCTTTTGCACAAGCAAAGGGTCTTGCAGGTAACATACTGGCTGCAAGTCCCTTGCTTGAATATTTTAATACCATCAATATCCCAGCAAAGTCTCTTAAGAGTTTTTGCTGGCAATCTATAACAAAAGTATTAACATCTACTATAAAACCTGAGCAAAACACAGAGCAGTTTGTTACCCCATTTTTTCTTGTACACTGTATCCTAAGCCATTTTTTTTTTCCATGTCTCTTGCTTCTCCTCCACATTTTGAGAGCCAAAAACAATAAAAGTGCCATATGGCTCATGTAGCATGCTTATAAAAACACTTTTGGCAGTTTCTTCTGAAGTATCGTGGGTGGAATTTGTTTTGGTTCTGGCACCAGTTATTAAATTCTAAAACAAAGAAATTTGAAACATAAAATATGAGGTTACAGGCTTTGCTTCCTGCACTTTGAAAATATATTCTCTGTAGAGCAGTCTGTAATACTTTCCAAAAGCTAGTTTAGCTCTTTCTTCTAGATGGTTCTTGTAGTGCTTAGTGGAGAGCCCCTTATCACAGCTTACTCATAAAGAATACATCTACAGGCTCAGAGATATTACAACATAGTTTCATCTATGCGTAATTAGTTGCATTAACTCACTTTTTAAAAAAAATTCAAATAAATTTATGAATACAAAAATAGTGATATTGTGCTCTCCTCATACAAGTATACATTCATGCTAAATAACTTCCAATATGACGCTGTTAAAAACAGTTAAAGGAACAGATTTCAATTAATTTCTTTGAAATCATTAGCATTTTTTTCCCTCTTCAGCAGGGACAGAATAAATAATACTCAATAACTGAATGTTGAGTACTGAATAACACTTCTATAATACTCTCTTAAAATAATGATTAAATAATATAATGGGCTCCCATAGACTTCCCCACTTTCAGGCAAGTTTAAGAACAGACATCAATGATGTTATTTAGTACTTATAGTCTCACATTCTGGGAAGATTTCTAGAAAAAAGGCATGATGACCTAAACATTTTTTGTAGGAAAACAGACTCAGAAAAACAGACTACAAGAAATCAACAGGGAAAGCAGGCCATTCTGCTTCTCTTAACATATCAGTTCTGCTCAGATTTATACAAATACAGTAACACATGGCATTTAGAGGAAAAAAATTCTATATGGTATAATATTTTACACATTTATTTCAATTTAGAGTACAATTTTCAGTCTTTTTGGCACTCTTGACTGTTGCAAAATGTAAAAAACTTAGAGCAATTTGAAAGCATTCACAAACTTTATAGATGTATTTTTGTTCATCTTTTTCATCTTTTCTCTTAACTTGTCAACTCTGATAAAAATCTGGATGAATGAATGACAGACTTGTAGCTAGAATGGCCCGGAGCAGCGAGGACTGTCCTGGCCCCTTGGAAGCGTGTGGATGCAGGAACAAGACCAAGAAGAGTTTTAGAGTCACTCTAGTTCTCAGTATTCCCATCTCACAAGCATATATATAAACTTTTCAAAATCTGAACTGTGTCTCTAGTACTCCATACAGAAAGAATATGGAATTTACATTAACATTTTAAATCGAAATAATTTGATATTTATACAGAATTTACAGCATGAGGACACATGTAGGAAGTTCAAATAATGACATGTGAAAAGAGAATAATTTGGGAATGAAAAGACCTATCAGAGTAGCCAAAAGATAAAAAGTGCAAACTATGTCCTCACTTTCTTTTATGCAAAGTCAAGCACACATTCAACCAAGTTATCTCTTCTTTAAGTGAAAGTATGGGTTATTTAACTCTATATTGGTTAATTTTACTTCAGTTTCCTCATGTTATTAGATACTGAATCCTGAAGAAAAAAGTTCTTATTTCATTGCATCTGATTTTATTATTGCATCATATATTTTTTTTGGAAACAGAAAAAAATTGTTTTTATTATGACGTTGACAATTCCATTTAATGATTGAATTTTAATGGAAAATAAATAGCTATAAAACACCATTATATGTTTCATTTGGAAAAGGAATTCCAAGTTTTAAGAACAAGTATCAGTGACTTTTACGTTGTGAAATCATGCATTTAATATTTGCCTTTATTTATAGAAATATAAATATAAATAATATATGAATATATATATTTTACCTGATGGATGTGTCTTTTCAAATAACTGACTCAAGCTGGCATACTTTAAAAAGTCCAATGTTCAAACCTCCAGGCTTTTCAGTACTTCACAAGCATGAATTTTTGGCTGTTCATAGAATTCTGTAAAGTTAGTTTTGACTGTAAAGTTGATATTTTTTAATAAAATTCAGGAAGACCAAAGATTACCATTGTTAATAGTCATAGAGAAGGTTGTTCTGTGAGTGCTCATCACTAAAGCACTGGTACCTGGGACTGTTAAGAGCAGAGTCAACTTCATATCCACAGTTATTCTGAAAACACTTTTTTGTTTCTTATTTTATGATTCAGCCTGCTTCTGTAGAGAATAAAAACCTGCAGCCTACAGTTCTGGAGCCAAAATATTTCTGATAGTGATTGCAACAGACCTACAAAAATCATCACGAAATTGACAATATACTAACAAAACTAGTCCTTCTTTTCTCTCATTTCACTGTTTTCTGACATGTATTAGACTGAACTCAGTGTTGGTAAGCTAGAACATTTTGTTTGGCAGATAAATTAGCATAATATCTCTGTTATATTACATTTTTTTATTGCAATTAATCTGTGTTTTATTTGAATGAAATATCAGCTTCTTTGTACCATATAGATTTGAGAAATCATAGAAAAAGGACAACTAGGTAATGAATAGTTAAAATAATATGGCAATGTAATCATAAATAGACCTATAGACCACTGATTTTAATTAATAACAACAAAAACAACTACAAAATCAGTTAAGTCATACTTAGTCTTCACAGACATTCCATCTTAATCTGCTTAAAATACTTCAAAGATATAATATGGAGTGCCAGCCTTTTGAGGCAGATATTAACACAAAAGCAATCAGACAAAAATGCTAAAAAATCCAAACAATGCCAGTTCCCCGCTAGTTAACATACACAGATTTGCTGCCTAGCTTTGACTGAGAGAGCAAGAAGTGTGAAATCCCAGTAGAAATGCCTAAAAGGTATTGGCCCAAAAGAGACCATGGCTGCACAGATTAAGGTTCTGGTTCTTCATCAAGCTAAAACACTCACCTAAAGTGATTAGCCGATTGAGTTACAACATTCACTTGTTTTTGTTTGTATTTGAAAGTTCTATCAACAGACTGCAAGTGAAGAGGCTGTGGCAGATGCCTTGAGGCAGCAGAAGATAAGCAGAGAGGAGGCAGCACACCCCTCTATCAGCCTCACTTTCTGAAAGAGGGAGGTTACAATACCCAAATGCTGTTCTCCTTTAAAACAGCTTGCCAACAGAATAGAACAAATGATATCAAAGATCTAGTTAGTCACTGTGGAATTCTATCACTCTTTGAAACTTATGACTAAAAACTGAGGCTGTGTTGTAATGAATACAAGGGATTTTAGGAACAAATACAATGTTTATCTAGTAATGAATTTGTGATTCGGTAAGATGGCGGATTAAAGCTTGTTATATAAATTTCATTTACGAAAATTTTTCAAAGCAAAAAATTTAACAAATGCGAAAGGATTTGATGTTTCACTGTAGTGACTATATAAAATGTCATTAATTATTTTTTTCTATTTTGGTCTCAAAGGAGTCTCCAACCCATTCTCTTCTGGAATGCGGTGAGAATTCTTTAGTTGATCAGGACTTTCAAATATATTTTTAAGTACAATTATTTTCTTATATGCCCTTTAAATATCTTTCTCTATAAGGCATTTTTGTAGCTGACAGAGATTCTGAAACTAAGCTTACGAACAGTTGGAACGATTTTCAGTGGTACACATAGCAGCACCATCTCCTCAGGAAAAAAAAGGCACTCAGAAAATTAAATATCAGGACTGTGTATTTTATGCAATGAGAAGAATACTAGTTTTGCCTAGACTAAATGTTGACAGAATTTGCAATGAAGGTTTTATTCCTGACCTCAAGATCAGAAGGTGAGCTATCTGCTCAATAGCCTTTTCCAGTTTTCCCCTTACTGTGGAAGACTACTGCAGGTAGAAGGAAACTGCTGAAAGTGCTTTCAGCACAAGATACAGGGGCACATTAAAGAATATGTGGAAGACACATGTATATAATGATGCTGGAAACCTTAAAAGACACTTGTCTGCATCAGTTGCTGTGGGAGGAGCTAATTAATACATGACCTTGTAACAGGTAATTTTAAAGCAAAGGTGAGTGAAATGTAAATGGCTAAGCTACATCAGTATTTCTAGCCAATAAGCTAGTAAATAGTGTTTTGCATATTATAATAATATATGAGCTATTTACAATACTCATGCATTTTTGTGCAAAACCAGAATTTTGATTGGCTGATCTATGTTTACAGCAATTCTTTAAAACATGTTCTCTAAATAGTGAGTATACTAGTGTTCTATCTTTTGGGGTGCATTTAGAAAAACGTTTCAATGTTTTGTTCATCCAATAGAGTATGCTAGTAGGAACAGTAGGCAAAATGGGTGTGTGAATTCCACAAACAATTCATTTCAAAGGATAATTTTTCCACTGCAGTGCCACAGCATGAAATCAGGATTCATTTTTTTCTGCTGTCGCTTTGCTGCAAGATGGAAAGTCCTTGTAATGATTCTTTTTAAAACAAGAACAAAGAAAAATAAATTGTAAAAGCCTTTTGACTGAAGGTTCATTATATAATTCATTGTAGCTACCTACAGCTTGACTATTCTTGTCCTTCAAAATCCTTCTGAAAATTCACCTCTATAAAACATGCTTGCAATAAAACAGTAATGGAAATGAAATGATAGAAATACCTAGATTATTGTAGTTATTGTAGTTACCTAGTTATTGTAGTTACTTAATTATTGCTACCTTTAGCATTACATAATTAATGGTTTGTGATACCTTAAGCTAACGCTTTTTTTTTTTTTTTTTTTTTTTTAATACCAGAACTGTAGCTGGCAGAAGCTGTTAATTAGTGCTAAGTTAATATAAACTAGTTTGATAACTAGTACTAGTTTGATAAGTTTGATATAAACTATTCAAGGCTTGATAATGATGTCAGTCTGATGAACCAGGCCAAGCACACTACTTATATCAGCACAAATGTCCTTACCCATTCTCCCAAAGGTCCCTTCATCTTCTTTCCTCACTTTAAAATAACCAAGTTCCTCAGGAGAAGAAACAGAATTTACACATACACACAGAGTATCTTGTATAATGCTTTCTCATTCCCTAGTTCAGACCAGAAAACTCACTTATGTGAAAGACAACAAGTCTACATCAGAGCAGGAGATTTTAGACAGTCCATGTTATAAAGGACTTACTAAGCAATTTACAAAATAAAATCCCTTCCAAAGAGGTTTACAGAGATTCAAAGTAACAATCATCCCTTACTGGTAACCACCAGTCCCTTGTTATTATGTTATGATATTATCATGTTATGATACTCATGAATACTATGCCTACGCTATACTGATTTAAAAAGTCAAAATTCCAGAAACATGAGGTTTAATTTGGGTCTAAGCCTCCTAAAATAACTCTCCACTGACAGATGAGCTGTAGTACTAAACCAGTATAGTATCAGGCAGCAATTTTCTACGGTGATTTTTAGAATTAAAATATTAAACACAGGACACCTGTTGATAAAATCTTTTTTTTTTTTTTTTCAGGATAATTAACTAACATGGAATTAGGAATCCATAAAGTTTCAGTGCTTACTTTTCATCACTAATAGTGAATATCCTTTCCCTCCTCCTTTTTGTGCTTTCTTCTCATTAGTCAGACAGTATTGTTAAAATCTTTTCAAGATCTGATTATTTATTTCTGATAGTGACAATCTGCTAGGCACTATGCCTAGCACACACTGTTATTTGAAGAAAAACATGCATTTCAGCATGACCAGATCAGAGCAAATATGAAATCAAAACCATTTCTGCAATGTATTTCAAAGCAATAATAATAAATTCCTATGCTTTTAAATAGCCACTATAATGAGTTTTGCTAAGTGAAAATACCAAGCACTTTATTAAGTGAGATGTGAGAAGGATTATAAGACCAAAAAAATGTGAGTTCATTTAAGAAAGGAAAGAAGACTATAAAAAGACAGAGAGTGAGAGAAGGGAGAACAACTAACATGAGGTAAGAGGCAGCATAGCCAGAAGTAGCACATAAATAACATGTCTTTGAAACCTTGATATCTGTCTAAAATCGATTTGAAGTAAAATGACACTAAATAATAAAATCTCTTTTGAGCAGAATAACCAAAGCCAGCACTCACAATAGAGCAAGTTGTGGGTTTTATGTGTCATTCAAGGTTATCTAGAAGTCTTAGTAAGTGAAGTGCAAAATAACAGGATGAAAATATTCTTAACAAATATAATTTGGCATTTGATCAGGCACTCAGCTATAGCCAAATCAAAGCCCAAAGTTCCAGGAAACTGACAAGGATGAGAGAAAAAGAATGATAAACACACAGAATTGTCACTTAAAACAAGCAAGCAATAGCAGCTGCTTTATACTTTCGCTGAGAGTATCACTTTAGGCTGTATCCTTGGGTCAGGGGAGGCCCAAATAATCTACTGAAAAATTGTTTAAAAAAAAAAATTGTAATGGAAAAATATAGCTTACAATTAGTCAAAAATTTTCCTGGCTAGGCATGAAGACTTTTCTTTTAAGATATGGGAAACTCAGATCTGGATCTTTTTCTGGAGATTGTTTGGATATGAAAAAACAAAAGCAGATGCTGAGTTAACAAAATATTCTGTTGAATGCAATTTGTGGATTTTCTAATCCAAGGAGTATAAACTGTTACCTTACACATAGTATGCAAAAATATAATAAATTTGGGCATCTGTAGATTTCAGTGTCTGGAAGGAGGAAGCGGAAGATCTTAGTGGAACTGCCATCTTGTGGGGCAGAGCATATTAAAGAATGTTATTTAGCTTTTGCTTATGAAGGAGAGCTTGGTCAAGACCATATTGCTTGCAGAAGTACAGGTGTTCAGCAGGGCTCCGTACTCCTAGGTATTTTCCTAGGAAACTTACAGTAAGAGTTCTGCAGGGTTCTGTAACCACTGGGACGGAGATCTTGCACGGCACAGACAGCTCCTGGTTCACTACATGAAAATAGATTGAAATATTCAACAGAAACAATTTCTGTATATGCAGGAATGATAACACAGGACAGTCATTTGCACATAGTTGACACAGCTAGGGGTTATTTTACATGTAGCTAAATAGCTTAATACAGCAACGGATCATGCACGTGGTAGAGTGGGGCAGCTGAATTGAAGCAATTCACTGCAAAAACCTCTGGGGAATTTTCATCCAATCCATATGAAGTTGTGTTTGCAAGAACTCCTACATTAGACTCTCTTGTCCCCACCCACGTAGTGACTGAGCACCCTGTTGGGGAGATTTGTTCCACATGTGCTTGCTACTCTGATGCAAAAGATCACAGTTAGTTAGGTTTGTTTCTTTTTATTTATTTATTTTGCCTGTGAAGGTCTGTCCAATTATGTTTCCACACAAGGGAGCGATGCACATAAAGATAAATCAGATGAATAGGAAAGACTGGAAAGTCTTGTCTAATACTTACTTCTTACGGAATGGCAGGTGGGGTGGGGAAGGAGAGAGGATGTGGGTGTGGGGAAGGAAAAAAAAAAAATCATTTAATAGGTCTTAGACCCACGGCAAGTGAGAAACAATTGACTTATCTTCTGTGGAATATTGCAGTGTGTAACAGATCTTAACTGCAGAAAACTGAATTATAGTTTGACAGGACAGAAAGAGGAACAATCTCTAGCCTAATTTGTACAAAACAAACTAATTGCAGAACCATACTGCATCCTAGAAACAACTGGAATGCCACATACTGGCTTGTGGTTTTATTATATGGTCTCTTAACAAAAGCAAGAAAAATGTACAACATATAAGACATATATTGCTTTTAAACTGCTAAATTGCTAAATAAAGCATACATTGCTTTTAACCCTGATTTCACTGCCCATTACAAATTTTCTAGTGCCTTTTAGCCTTGTAGCAGCTTACTTCCACAGATACTTTTCAAGGCTTCTCTATCAACTTAGCAATAGTTTGTAACCAGGTGTCCTCAAAGCCACAGCAGTCCACAGGTTTTTTGTAGGTATAAGTGCTCACAGGCAAAGGATACAGGAAATAAAGAAGAAAACAAAACCAAAAACACCTTGTGGGCTCTTCCTTTGATTGATTTCCCCCTGTTTTGACTTTTCATTATAACCTTTTCAGGTGTAAAATGTTATCCAAGTCATTTTCGGGACCTTTTATCGGTTTTACCAAGTACTGTTTGTTTTGAAATATTAAATGACTCCCACCTTTGATCACAGAAATAATTATTTATATTGATTATATTGAAGTACATAGTTGAAAAAATAACAAAAAACAAGTATAAACTTCCCTAATCACACAAGCAATACAATAATTAGCTGAATACCAGCCTTATTACATCAGAAAATTCAGTTGATATATGGTGTTAGAGAAAAACAAAATAACATTTTAATGTACTATTACTTTGCATTACTCTGATGAGAACATGCAGATTCCAAACCTCAAGCTAGAGACCAGCAGGGAGGAATGTGTGTGTTTCAGTGGGCATGTAACCAAGCACACTCCTTGGAAAGGGACTGGTGCACTGCTTTGTGTAATTTCATACTCTCCTACTCCATGCATGGTAAAGCACTGGGATGACAAGGGTGTGCCTTCACCACAGTTTACGTGGGCCAGCTGCCATCTGGTGAATCATTTGAGTCCCCATCACACTAAAACACTCTCAAGCTCATGGTCTGTCTTGCCACTTACTTCTCAACATATCCCATCTCACAGTGCTTGGAATGACTCAATATGAACTAGAAAGCATTCATGGATAAGGACAGCTTTTGTTTTGACGCATTTATTACACAAACCTTGGCCAGCCAGAGACTCCCTTGCTGCATACTATGAAAAGAAGCGGTACACAATATATGCCCTTAAAAAGTGCTCATTTGAGGAGTAAATGATATTTGGGTTTTATGGAGCTTAATGGATTAATCCAATCTGCAGGTGATGTCTTCACGGAAGCCGAAGTATCTCTAGCTGAATGACTCCCACATGTAAGTAAAGTGATTATGGTTAGTATACAGAGACAATTAAAAATAGCATGTTCAAAAGCAGTGAATCCCAGAGATAATACTTCATTTCAACATTATCTAACTGATCATTCTGGCAAAAAGGTCATGTGATGTAATTTTCCTTTACTATGCTAGTTAGTGTTCATCTAAGATTCAGTGGGAAATGCAGCTTCTGTAGGGTAGGTAGGGTAAAGAAAAAGAACATAATCCTTCCTCTTTTAAGACTTTCAAGTCTTAATTAATCTCAATCACAAAAGCAAAAAAAAAAAAAAAAGTCTTGTATTGCTAAAAGTCTGTCACCCTTTGCTTACCCAAAAACACATACACTCTCCCATCCCTATTTAAATACTCCCATGTAGCTTATGAAATCTTTTGATTCTATCTTCTGTAAATCTTTAATGAACTTGCAGTGCAAGAGCTCATGTCACAGTTGAAGAAATATTAAAAATATGCAAATATTAAAGAAAAATATTAAATAAAAGTAAGCATCATTAGAATTGCTGAGGTATTATATTGCTGATGTTCAACATCATGAACATAAGTAGTAAAAATCTAAACCAGAAAAATAAGCACAATATAATCTAAAAGGAAACCAGCTGCTGACTGTGCTTGTCTACTCTGCACAGACACTACAGGATCTTTCATTTTGAACGATAACTACTTCGTCAACCTAATATGACCAATTGCATTGCACTGGATAAGTTCTGCATTTGCTACAGAACGGGAAACCAAGACTGATCCAACTTTTTGGCAATCTAGTGTTGCATCTGCACTTGTGTTCATGATATTTCTGAATCTGCTTTGACCATCTAATGAAAAAAAAACCACCACTCTTGTGTTAATGAAAACTACTAAACACTGCAGTAATAAAAATGTAGACTTTCTGTTTGGATCATACGGTGCAGTTGTTGGAAACTCCCTAAATTAATTGTGCGAATGTTTTATGACTGTCCTTTTATGACTGTCCAGGAGCAGGGTCCTGTTATTCTCTGTTTTCTCTTTCCCATGTTCATAACCCAGCTGGCCTGTGCAAGCAAAATGCATAAGCAGCAAATGTTTAAAAAGTCAAACTCCTGTGCTTAACCTTTGGATGAGTAGAGTAAATTTGATTTGAGGCCTCTTGACTTCTGCCCAACTCTCTTTTGCTCTGTTCTGCAACATGGAATCTGTGGATCTGTGCAGTTCAATAACACGAATTACACTCATAATAAAAGTGAAAAGCATGTTGTTCATCTGTTTAATGTGTCATATTTTTCAGATTATGACATCCTGAGATTTTACTTCATGACAAAAAAAAAAGTATATTCAGATAAAAGAAAGGAGCACAACTTGAATTTGACTTAAATGCAGTATTGACACTTCAAATTGCATGTGCTAAATGCTTTAAAGGAAAAGCCTCACAACATTGAAAATTTGTTTTTGTAATGTTAGGGCAAAGACAGTACACTATTTAAATGCACTATCTGAAACAATTATGGATATTACAGAGCTGCTGTGTATCAGTGACTAAATCTAAATATCTAATTACCTGGGATGAAGTAGATAGTTTTCATGTGTTTGTGTGTATGTGTGTGTACACACACATATATACGTTTGCACACATGCATGCAAGTAAATATGCATAGCTCAGAGGCTGAGTTTTAAAGAATCACTGAAAGTATTCATTACTTCAAGGCTTCTTGTAGCATTTTCACACATCTTTAAACTACATTTTATAAATCTATGAGATGCATCCATGACACTGCGTCTTCCACAGTCTTGCCTTCAGCTCACTTTCAGCTCTCATTGAGGAAAACAGCTTTGCAACAAATAGGAAAGAGATAAACCACTCACAAGAGGCAGAACTTTTGCTATTGTATGGTATGAACTAGAATCAGCTTAGAAGGCCCCAAATTAATTCACAAAAGTAATGACCATGGAATACAGATATTTTGGAATGACATTGAACTGCCATATGAAAAAAAAGGAATATATTTCTGTACCACTTTGCTGCCTTAAAAACTACAAATTATTTTCAAGATGTGGTGTTTTTCACAGACTTATCAGCTTAGCTACATGTTTGTGTAGGACAACGACACTTTTTGTTATTGTTCTGTATTGAACATTCTCATGAAGGAGGAACATATGCACAAATTATTATGCACTGAATCTTGAGATAAGCCTTTTGAAAACCCCTAGGAATTGGTATTATGATTAAGCTGTCCATTTACTATCTGGATATCAATTTACCACACCAATCAAAACCAAGTTGTTCACCGGAGAGCTCAGACAAGAAATTGAGATTTTTCTCAAATGAAATAGAATCAACGTTCCTGCCTAACATAAAAACACCAGTTCCTTATCAAGACAGGTTTTTCATGGTTTAAATATGCCACACAGATGTCTAAGGGAGGTGAATTATGTGAAAATACCCACTTTTACTTCCAATTTATTAAAATTTTAATTCAATGAATTCCATTATATGAAACCATATCGAATTACTCTAGATTACAATTCTTTGCTAAAGGGATTAAGACATGAAATGGGAGGAGAGGGAGAGGGAAATAAAAAAAAGAAAGGGGTAAAAAAAGAAAAGGAAGATGATCCACATCTCACGGCTATCATCATCCTCTTCAGCCATCTCTTATCTTTTCTTTGGAAGATAAAACAAAAAACAAACAAACAAACATACAGGACATACAGGAACTGATACTCTTCAATTGCTGTGTCTAAAATAATCTCCTTCCCACCCTCATGTATAAGGTATCCCAAGGAAAAGGACAAGCAAATATGCCTATAGTAGCTACTTCAGAGAAACTCATCAACATACTACCTGTAAGAACCTAATAAATGCTTCATGACTTTCACTAAAAAGCAAAGATGTATTTTGAGGTTACATGATTTATGGACAATTTCATGCAAAATTGCAAAACTGCAAAATGTTTTAGGACATTGAACAAAACGCAAAATTGTCTCCCTGCTTTCTTTAACATGTTACAGCAATAATTTGTTTAGAGATGCATTTTATTTGTAAGTTATTAATTCTAGTTTAGAAAAGAATTCTCACCCCTCCTCCCCCTCAAAAAAAACAAAATACCCCAACACTATGGAGAGCACAGAGTAATAATCAAATTGCAAGAGTTCGGTGTGTCTTCAAGTAAAGCATTTGTAACTGTTGCTGTAGGTAATAAGTCACCTTTAGTTTCTTAAAAATTAAAAAAGAAAAAAAGCCAGAAATATACCAAAAACCCAGAAGTGTAGCGACAAAAAGCAGTTCAAATGAAATTTTGCACAAACTTGCTTCCATGAACCTCTAAATGTTCAGGCTGGCCCACTGAAAGAACCAATACCATGCATTAGCACCAGTAGAATTCAGCCAAAGGTGTGAGGTTTGCTCATGAATATGCACAATATTCAATAAGAAAAACTTACCCAAAGGATCACAGGTGAAATCCTAGTACTATCCAAATTCATAGGTACTCTAGTGACTCCTGAAACATTACTACCACTAGAACCATAACCGTTATTTGTTCAGTCCCAACCCAAAGGAACCTGCACTGTGCAGAACTGATATCTCAGAACAAAAATATAGCTTTTTTTTCCACCTCACTTTTTTCCCTCTCTGTTGCTATACGCCCTCTCTTTATTTTGGCTTACTAAAAGCAAACAAGATAGAACTCTTTCTCATGGATAAAAGAAAATTCTATTCTACTCCTTTTAGACTTGAACGGTATTTCAGTGTTTAGTTTACAAATTATAGGTAAGTAAAGCCTGGTGACTCTCTGCCTATTTTACAGGTGAACAGAGGATGCAAGAAGAGAAATCTTGTTCTGCTTGTAGATTATCATTTTCAACATTGCTTATAAGAAAGAAAAGTGAATTCTGGGGAAAAAGAAAAAAGAAAAAGATATTGTGGAAATAAATTCCAGAGGATTATCTGATTTATCTTCTCTAAGAACTTGTCCATCTTTATTTGTTTTTTATTAATATTCTACAGAATTAATTGGAAAGAATCTTCAGCAAATACCAAAGCAGAGTAAGCATTATAGAATATTCACTTGAAAAAATTACAAATTAATTACAAATATTTACAGTGAAAAGTTGATTCTATAGAAGTATGAAACAAATGATCCATATGATCCTTATAACCATCTTAAAAAAAATTTATAAGGTTAAAATTTAAACAAGCATATCAATGACTGCAATGATTAGTTATTAGCTTATCAGGCTATTTTGCCCTCAAACCAAAAAAAAAAAAAAAAAAAAAAAAAAAAAAAAAAGACACCATTAAAACCTAAATAACAAGCATTTGAGGAATAGCAGTGTATCTCACCAGCAGTAGAGGACACTCCATTCAGTAAACCAGCTCCGGGATCCCAGGAGGTCAGCCAGGTCCAGTCACAGGTCTTAGCAGCTGCTCACTACAGCTTGAATAAGAAGCACAATATTCTCAGTCCAGACTCACATGACAGCTGGTTTTAGGGCTATGGCCACACAGACACAGCTAGACACACAGGCTTGTGCAGTCCGTATCTCTGTGCTTTAGGAAGTGAACAATCTGCACTCAAGTGGCTGTGGCTGTTGACAGGGCAGGCGAGTGCTCAGCTACCAAGGCCTCAGCAGCTGCTCACTTATAAATGGCCTTATCTGAGGCCAAAACCAAAGTAGCTTATGCATTTTAAAGACTAGTGCTTTAGTTGTTTTCGGGCTTTACACATATATTTGAACTATTACATCATTTAGCAGCCAAAATTAAAAGTATCCTTCACTCCTTCCCACCTCTTACCTTTTATCTTCCATTGGCTGTGCTTAATGCTGCTAACAAACAAGACAGTATATTGGCTAGGAAGGGAATTAGATGCATAAAAGGAACAAAAAACTGAGGGGAACCTTAGTAATAACGAAGTACTCAATCAACTGGATTTCTGGAAGTCTAATTATTATGATAGAATATCTTGATATCATGATTGCTTTTATTTTTTATTCCCCCTTACCCAGCTTGAGTTTGCCAACACCTTCATTCCTATACTTAGTTTCAGGTCAGTTCATTAGGGAGAGCTATTTATTATCATCTTAGGATTTTCAGCAAGGTTACAGTATTTCTCACTTCCCCACGAGATTTCACTTACTCCTACCATATGGCTTTGTGTTCTGCATTTGAGATTATTGCTCAGAACCAGTACACCCCATTGGTCTGCAATTCTGCATTTATTATTTGCCCTCCAGACAAGTTCCCAGTGAAAAAATAAGCTACAACAGACAAGAATAAGGTGGCATTATCTGTTAAACAGACATTCTGAACTGGACTGTCATTCCCTGGAGTTATAAAACACAGTCCACTTTATGTCAGCAACTTTTAGCATCATGGAAACAGGGACTGCAATCAATCAGGGACACTGAACTGCATATAGAAAACCCCAAGGCTTCAAGGCATAATGGCATTTGTCACAAATCTGCTTGTTAAAAGATGTTTGTCTTTATTCATTACTCTGCAGGTTCATTGTGCTATCAAGTGAGACCAAATAACTTCATCTCTAAGGCAAAAATATTTGTCATGTATTTCAATTATGTTTTAAAAATATTTGCCTGTATTGCAAAAGCTAGGACTTGTATAGATAATTATTTCCACAAGGAAGTATTCATTGAAATGATCAAGTGTAAAAAACGGGAGTTCTTCCATAATACCGATCAGGCTCAAGAAGCCAAAACCCAGGTATTTTGAGTATATGGATGACTTCACTTGCTAGAAAGTAGTCTTCAGCTAGGAAGTTTTTAATTTAAACTGGTATCCAGCAAGACGTAGGCCTGTAAATGCAATCGTGAACATTATCATCAATTTAATTGAATAGCAAGATATTTTCACCCAAATAAGATGACTCATTCTGTTGCAATTTGGCACAAGACCAAGATTACTGCTCCTCTACTTTCCTCCTCAGATTATAGTTTATTTTATATATATTTATATATATATATATGTATATGCATATATATATTATATATAATATATGAAGACTTACTGGGTATGTCCCAAAGTGCAGAAAACTTGCCTATGACATTTGCCATTCTAAAAGCTGATTTTCATAAACCACAATCTGGAAAACTCTCTAATAAGATACATGACTGTTTTAGGCAAAGCATATGCCATGAAGAAAAATTAATAAAGCTGTAGGAAAGCAGCATTTTCATCCAATCCATAGACACAGAAGCCTAATAAACTACCCAATAAACAAACAAACAAAAACCCCAGCACAGTCTTCAACTCTTAAGCCAATATACCAGCAAACTTCAGGCAAGACAGATGCAGATGACTCCATTACGCTCGCCCAAATGGACACCAGAAGCAGCAACAGAGTCATGGTGCCGCTCCCATGACAAAGACTGGTTGTTGCCCTGAACTCAGAAGCCCTTTCACACCTGCTGCTGCCGTTCCGGCCCCCACAGCTGCCCTCAGACTTTGCCCTTTACCCCGCCGCAGGGTTTTTACCATGCTGAACCGTGTTGGTTGTAGCCTTTCCATACATAGCCTTTGAGTAAACATTCTTCTAGTCAGGCACATAGCACACTACTTGTTGTTTGTTTGTTTTGTTATTTATTTATTTCACTTTTACAATTATTTGTATATATTAGTAAGGTGTCCTTAAAGGATGTCTTCCTTAAAGAAATACAAATACTGAAAGATGCCTCACCATACCATATGCACCTAAACTGACTTTTAACTTCCATTTTATGCATTACTAATGTATTAATTCAATAAGCTCAGTACTACTATATTAGCAAATCAAAACCAATCCAAATAAACTTGCAAGATTTTGAAATTATATCAGAATATAGAATATATATCACAACCCAAAACAGAGCTTATAACTTCATATTATAGAAGTATCTTCCTAAAAGATTTGATCTTAAATTTAAAGAAAGAATCCTGTCAGTATTGGTTTATGCACCAAAATTTTACTATGAATACAGGTATGAAATTGATTTTAAACATGCAAAGGCTAATTGCAAAGGCCTTCTGAGAACCAAGAAAGGGAAACTAAAATTATGTCTGTGGATGGAAAACAGAGTATTGCTTCTGATAATACTTGGCACTTGCAGAACACTGCTCTGTGCAAACATTAATTCTCATAATTGTCCTGAGAGTTTGGTAAATACTATTTAACAGAGCTAAGATGCAATATCAAGATCCTCTTCCTGTTTCTCATTTATGCTTGTTTATATATTTTCTTGTCAATCTCTAGTAGTATTTTGCAAGCCCTTAAAGATAAATCTATCTCGCTGGCAGATAATTAACTGATGGAAAATGTCTTCAATTTAATTTCAGAGCTGTTTATGAAAACGATATACCTGGCAGATATCACATCTTGACTTAGTAAGTGCTTAATGATGTGTTCTAAAACACAAATTCGTAGTTCTTTGGGTAAGAATGAACAGTCAGCACAACTGTAGTGAAGCACTGAAAACATCACCATTTCCCCCACGCCCCCACCCCAATATCTGCAGCTTATTCCTCTGCTTTGTCTTTCCTACTCCCCCCATCCTTCCCTTCTCGCTCCCTGCTTGCTTTGTTAGTTGCCACTGAAAGCTGAAATAGCTTTATATTGTCAAGCCAAGGATATCTCACATCTGAAGTGGAGGGAAAACAAACAAAAATAACCCAAACAAACACCAAAACACACCCACAGAAGAACCCCTCACACACTTTGTCTTTTGAATGCTGCTTCAAGATAATTACATTAAATGGACATCAGTGGGCATGCATGCATTTGCACAATTTTCTTTTGAACCGCTTTCTACATTTGAAAGCTGCATTCATCTGCAGCATTTACCACAATCTGAGCAAGCTGAGAATCTGTGGTGGGAAGTAATTGATATACCTGGCCCAGGAATAAAATGAATAACACTTGAATTTTTCAGGGATCCGAAGAGCAAATGTAGAAACTGTGATCATACTGACAAGCTAGAGTAAAAGAAGATAAATGGACAAAATGAGATTATACACAGCTACGTGGAAAAGCTTTCCTGCCAGTGTTCATTAAACT
>WBNA01000542.1:149823-177344 GCA_013398345.1 Nothocercus nigrocapillus
TCTCTTTCTCTCCCTGTGCTTAGCTATTAAAAGCAGCAACACCAGACTGTTATCCATGTTTCAGTTTCCTGTTTCTGAAAACTGGTTTCAAGCCAGTTCTATAGCTAACAGACACAGAGCATGTATCTTTGTGTCAAGTTGTTTGTATTCTTAAGACAAACAATTTTTTAATTTGTTGGAATTATTATGGTAACCTTAAAACCAAGCTGGGACTCATTAGTGGATCTAATGTTGAAGAGAGATCCCCCTGCCCACCATGATTTAATAAGTGAAGGGAGTCCTTTAGGAACAATACATTATACATGTACTCACAATATGCAGCTCAGATTTGCTTTATAAAAAGCAACTGGAGTGTTATTTTCCTGTGTGCTACAGTATGTCTGGCAAAACAGCTTTTAATTGGCTTGTTTTGGTGTTTTTCAGCTTAATGACCAATTTGAGAACTTAGATTAGATTAAAGCATAATTTGTTAAAAAAATTCAAAGCAATTTAGATACAAGTGCTAATACTCTTACAACCATGTATATATAAATATTTTAAATAGAGTCCTTTTTCCCCTCACTAAAAGCTACCAAAACATAGCAGAAACTGGGAAGCAAAATACAGAATGCTAGCCATAAAATTGATATAAACTGCTGTCAAGGAACAGACTTCTTGTTTCTCAGATGAATGGCTTGAAACTACATCCCTCGCTTCAATGGAGGATAGTGCAAACACTACACGTAGAGAAAAGTATTAAATATCACTTACTGAACACAGTAATTTCATATAGATTAATATTAAGTGAAAAAGGAGTAGAATTTGGGAGGTGCAATATAACACAAAAACACTTGCCATTAGATTAGCTGCTTGATTTTCACAGCAATTTGGAAGCTGATATCCAGTTAATCTTCATCCTTAAGCACCAAGAGGTTCACAATAGCTTTTACAGCTCACCATTTAAGTAAAAAACATGCCAAAAAACTTAATGCTGTTAGCTCAGATGAAGGTATACCATGGCTTGACAACCAACCACCTGTTGGTAAAGTACCTGATTTCTCACAAGGTGAGATCATAATTTTATTAAAATGTGAAACGCATTAGGTTATTTCCTTAGGTAATATTGCATAGTCATTTTTCACAGTGCAAGCATTATGGATGCTTTTATTACTTCTCCCTTCAGTAACAGGGAGAGAAAAGTGAATTAAAAAAAAGCTTTGAAAAATCTTTGCTGGGGGAGGGAGGAATTCTATAATTATTTGTTTACTATCATCTTTTATCATGTCATCATCTTTTTTCCTGTTCAGAAATTTAGAGGAAAACAGCTCCCTGTTGCTGTGTCCTAACTGCATAAATCAGCAATTGAACTACATTCACTGTGCGACTGCTTTGCCAGGTAGAGTCTTCTACATTTCTAACATTCTGAATGAGCCCTGAGCAACCACTTCTCAGAAATCAACATCATTCTAATAACTAAAACTACTGAAGTGCTTTTAAATTAGAAGCTTAGTATAGAGATATTTAGCTTGATAAATACTGTTATCACTTCATATAAAAAGCTATCTTATCTATGCGAATTATGCCACCTTGATTTCTTCATGCTCCCTCCTTTTCCCCGTCCTTCTGCCCCCTCTCCCCCCTCAAACTGTATCACAATATAATAGATGGAGATCGTATATGCAATTTGGAGTAGACTTTTCTCAACAAGCAATGCAACAATTTACCTTTGATGAATAAAGCATCCCAAAGATGCATGGATTAATTTGAGAAAGATTTTTAAAATATTATTTACAATATTTAACATACAAAACCCCACTCTCTAAATGAGGAAACTTGCAATATTTTGCACTGCTGCATTTAGCAGAAAAGTGATTATTGATTTTAAATTACATAACAAGGATTAGAATAGTATCAGCATATTTAACATATATTGAGTGATTGCAAAACTATACTAATCTATAGTACAGATCTATAATGATTGTACTTACTATCTTTTTCACTGCTTTCAGCCCTTAATAAGCATGCTGTCTGTACTGAAAAGAATACTAAGTATAGGCATATTTAGAAAAAAATTAAAATAATTGCTATTGTTGCACATACTACTTAAAACAATTGTCATGAGAGTCAGTAACAATGGTTCATGGATGGCTGCCGACACTAAACATCATGGGAAACATGTCCAGTACTGATGGTCTCCAGGAAACCATGGTTTCTGTGTAAAATCATATTTGTCTCCATGAACCATGTCAGCTAAGAGCTTTGTACATATGTTGCTTCAAACAATTTTAGAGTAGAACTTCATCTATTGTAAAAATAGTTGGTTTTGATTAGTTTTGCAGACTAAATTTTCACCCATTAGACAGTACACTCGAAGAATCTTCTTTGAAAAAAAAGTTCTACAGCCGTAGGAAGTGGACCACAAGTTTCAAAACAGAACCACAGTTTTTCCACAAAGTGCGAATCTGAAAGCATTTTTATCCCTCTGCAGCCAACAAGTCTGAAGCTCTGATATCTATAACGATATAACGTGCACTTTGTGAGCAAACTATCAGTCCTAAATAGTTGCTTACAGTCAGTTATCTTGTCAATTACTAGTTTCTACCAGCTCATATCTAATGTTAGGTTGTACATTCTCTTCTCTGTATTTAGAGGACTGTTCTTTTCTGGAAATAAATCCTGATTTCTCTAGCTTCCCTGCTAGCCACCCATGATACCAAACATCATAACAGCGCACGGGTTCCAGAAAGAGAGTGAGCAAAACAGAAAGCACGATAACTGAAGAATTATTAGGCTGCATAATGTAACAGACAAGCTAGTGGTAACTGTTTATAAATCTTGGAAAAGAAGTCTCAGGAAGATATCTTCATCACCCATTCTTTCCCAAGTTTTCAGAGTTATAATGCTTTAACATTTCAAAAATATCATTATTTATGACATTCATTATTTATGGAGGAACAAGAAGCAGAAGGATGAGTGATATATCCACAGGGACACAAGTATTATAATAATATATGTAAAGTACCTTTGCAAAGTAGAATATTATTCTAGAGTCAATTTAATGGCTAAACAAAATCCAAGAAAATCTCTCTATATATTGTCTAAAGTTGAACATAACAATAAAGATATCTTCAGTTTGCATTTAGAAAGCAAAAAGATGTAAAAAGATTTATCAAAACCACACAATTAAAGATTAGCGAACTCATTTCCTCTAGTGACCTTGCTCTTTTACATTAGCTAAAACATAATAAATTTAAACAGTTTTGCCAGTATTCCCACAAATGGTGAATACTTCGTTAGCTCACACTTTATTTCCTACTAAAATATCCAATTCATTACTGCAGTCAGAACACATAAGGCAGAGGCTTTGACGTGAGGAAATGTCAATTCTTCAGATTAACTTTCACATCTATTGATAGTACATGTTTTCTTTTTACTACTGCTGCTGAACAAGCATCACTAATTGTGGAAAACTTGACCTCTAATTTTCCTTTCCATATAGGCATATAACTCAACTATGTTACTCTAGCTGTATTTAACATTAGGTGTATTGTTCTCCTAAAAATGAGCACATTCAAGAATTGCAAGGTCCTGCACTTGGGGAAAAATAACTCCAATCACCAGTACAGGCTGGGGACCAACCTTCTGAAGAGCAGCTCTACAGAGAGGGACCTGGGCGTCATGGTGGATGACAAGTTGACCATGAGGCAGCAGTGCCCTCGTGGCCAAGAAGGCCAAGGGGATCCTGGGGTGCATTAGGAAGAGCGTCTGCAGCAGGTCAAGGGAGGGGATCCTGCCCCTCTACTCAGCCCTGCTGAGGCCACACCTGGAGTACTGTGTGCAGTTCTGGGCTCCCCAGTTCAAGAGAGATGTGGAGCTGCTGGAGAGAGTCCAGCAGGGCTACAAGGATGATCAGGGGCCTGGAACACCTGCCCTGTGAGAAAAGGCTGAGAGAACTGGGCCTGTTCAGCCTGGAGAAGAGAAGGCTGAGAGGAGACCTCATCAGTGTCTTAAGGACCTCAAGGGAGGCAGTGAGGAGGATGGGGTCGGCCTCTTCTCAGTGGTGACCGCTGATAGGACTAGAGGAAACAGCCACCAACTGAAACACCAAAAGTTCCACAGGAATTTAAGGAAAAAGGTCTTGACCGTGAGGGTGACAGAGCACTGGAAGAGGCTGCCCAGAGAGGTTGTGGGGTCTCCTTGTCTGGAGATCTTCAAAACCCTCATGGACATAGTCCTGTGCCCCGTGCTCTAGGTGATCCTGCGTGTGCAGGGGGGTTGGACCAGATGATTTGTAGAGGTCCCTTCCAATCTTAAGCTTTCCATGATTCTATGATTCTGCTGTCTATTATTAACAGTTCTGTTATCAATTACTTGAGTCAGAAAATGAAAAGCGGGGAGAGGTGGGATTTTGAAGCTGAGATTAATTCACATGCATGATGACTTGTAGCCTGAACCACATAGACAGTCTGGATGGGAGGAGACTTTCTGTTTCCACCCTCAACAAAGAAGTTTAAGAAATGAGAGTTCAGACAATTCCTATCTGCTCACAGTACAAGCCCCAGCATCTTCAGTGACAACACTGAGGATGCAGCTTATTTTATGCTGACGGGTAGCCTGACACCAGCCAGTACCCAGAAAATTTCTTTTCTCCTCCCTCTCGCCATCAACAGGAAGGCATCTATCTCTGCAGTGATTTTAACTAAGTAGCTAAAGCAGAATATGTTTAACCCTACTAAAAATACTGAAGCTACTTTGAGCTTGATCAAACACCTCCAAAACCTGTATCAAAAATCACAACTTCTTTCAGCAGAAGCTAGCCTATTGCTGAGCTTAACTGGCATGTGAACCTGAGCAAGTGGCAAACTGCAAGGCAGGCAGGAAAAGGGGATGAAATGCAAGGAAGAGATGAAAGAAGCATACACTCTTTAAGACAACTTCTCAAGCCAAAGTACATACCTAGCTGAAACAAAAGAAGGTCCTAGAAATATCCAGACACATATATAAACCTTGGGAAGCAGCAAGTTTTATCACAATTCACTTTCTTTAATCACTAGGATTTACCTTTGGAAACATTTCTTTAAGCCCAGACACACAGCAGAGACACTGTAGAGATAAGAGGCAACTTGCTCTTGTCACATTTTCGCAGGTGGACTGAAGCTTCAAAGCTATTAAAGTGCCAATTCTCTCTCACACCTGTTTTGAGGTCTATTCATAAGCAGATTAGCGAAGAGTTATTCACAAAGATATTACAGTATCTGCTTACTTCTTGCATTCATATGGAGGGTGATATCTGTGTGCATGTGAAATACAAAAAAAACACTTTGACAGAAGAACTGCTGTCCTTTCCACTCCTACCATTATGTTAATGCCAGAGAGCAAGTTTT
Organism: Nothocercus nigrocapillus; assembly: GCA_013398345.1. Taxonomy (NCBI): domain Eukaryota; kingdom Metazoa; phylum Chordata; class Aves; order Tinamiformes; family Tinamidae; genus Nothocercus; species Nothocercus nigrocapillus. The sequence continues at coordinate 155,187 of WBNA01000542.1, forward strand.
TGATGCAAGTGCTTTACTTTGGTTTTGATATACTAGTTATCAGCTGACTTTCCACTGTTACGCACAGATACTCTAATGACTTTTACTTCTCAAAACAACACTTAATACTTAAATAAAGATGGCTTCCACATAATATTACTCGTAAGTAATGATATTAAACCTCTCTCTTCTTAAACTAGAGCATCTAGTACACTAATAAAAATAACGAGGCAACGAATTACCTCGTTTCTTACTTCTTTCACCTTATTTCTTCTTTCTCTTAAGTATGACTGCTAGACTGTATGCAAAAATACAAAACAAACAATCATCAAAAACATAAAAATCATTTTATTTTGAGAATCAGTTGACCAGTTTCAGATCAAATATTAAATTTGCTTTTAACACAATCCAGGAAAATATTATGAACCCAGGTGTTATGAAACCCAGATGCACATACATTCAAAACTGAAGGAAAAAACTGCATCATTGTCAGTTATGTCTCCCATTAGTTTCAAGTCACCACTGATCATGAAAATGACAGCAAACATCTCTGTGAATGGCAGCACTGTGAAAATAATGAGAGATAAAGCAATCTGTTGAAGCTTTTCCCTCAAAGATCTAATTTTACTTTTTTTTTTTTTTTTTTTTTTTTAAAATGTGATGCAAAATACACAGGAAGAGAAGTGTGTGTATTTGGGAGCTAGCTTACATAAAAATAAATTATGTAAGAAAGAAAGCAGCCCAAAGGAAGCACACAGGGTGAAGGACAAGTGCATCCTTCTGCCAGGAAATTTTAAGTATAAGCCAGGATAGAGCAAGTGGTAGGATTGATTTTTATGTCTGATGTTCCTCTGAAGCCCGTTCTACTTTTTGCCCAAGAATTCTTTCAGTAATATGTTAATGAAGCAATGGTCATTGGTTTTGTGAAGTATCACTTAAACCTTTCTAAGGAGCTCAAAATAGAGAATACATCGTATTTTCCAGCTCACCTATATCCTTACAGTGTTTATTATATTTATTAAATGTTGTCTAAATTAGCTTATATTTATCTGTCAAAACAAAAAGACTATTTGTTTTAAATTGTCTGTGAATTATCCTTTGGGCATTGTAACATAATAAATCATACATGGGAGCTAAGCATCAGCAGAAACTATTGAAAATAATCAGGTTGTATCTATCAGCAGAAAAAATTAACCCCATCTAGCTCCCCCATTATCACAATGGGAAAAGAAAAAACGTCATTGTACAATAAATAAGATACTTAGAGAGATACAGCAGGGACATGAGAGCAGCTGAGTAACACAGGCACTTAATTGGTAGTAAGGGAGTTCAAAATTATCTGCTCCCAAAACTATTTCTAAGCTTGTTTGCTCTTTAAATTAGTATAAGGAGGGTTTAAATTAGAGGCATAAACAATCCTGAGAGGAGTTGCTAAAGCAAACAAACTACCCAATGTCCTTAATACTAGGACAGAGAGTCAAGGAAAAACCCCATGAGTCTTAAATTACCAGTAATTTCTGTGCAATGGTACAGTACAGAGCACTGAAATTTATCTCCATTTACCCCTACACATAGTTTAGTGGTTAGAACACTTAGTAAGTTTTGAGCTTCTCAGCTCAAAAGAAAAACGGGAGCCACAACACAGTCTTAACTGTAGCACTGCTCCAGTAGATACCATTACTCTGTTTCCAGATCCTTCCACAGAAATTTTCAAAAATAAAAATCCAGACCCTGCTCATTTTCTTGGAACAAGCTACTTGGGAAACTCAAGCATCACATATAAATGGTATCATTCTCCAGCAATCATAAAACAGGGGCTTAAAAACTACAGGAAACTAGACTGACAGCAAAACCTGTTTCCAGGCTTGGGCATTCAGTCTTCACAGAACTCTCACCTCAGCAGTTTGGTCAGTACTCAGGGTGAAGGGGTTATATCTTTGAATCACAATATCTAAACAGTGGGTCCAGGTCTAGCTCCTGTTGATTTAGATTAAAAATGTTTAGAAATAACATTTTTTAATAATAAAAAAAAAAAAGTTTGCCACTGCGGGAGCAGATGCCCTACTCTCTGGGAAACCCAGCATCTTGTCATGAAATTTAAGTTAAAAAATTAACATCAAATCTTAATCTGTTAGTCAGCACAGCTGTTGCTAATTTTTCTCCCATTCTTTCTTTCTGAAGGGTTGTTCTCCAAAGTGTTCTCAAGTGTTCTCCAAAGTTAATAGTCGTAGCTACTGTTCTCCAAAGACAAAAACTTTCATTTCTATTGCAAGCAAAAGAGAACACCTCTCTTCCTATGCTAACAGCCTTTTTCCATCTTATTTCAAAAATATCAGTTAAATAATATTAGCCACCCTCACTTAAAATAGCACAGTCTATCTGATTAACTCACCATGCACCATTCTTTTCCCCAAAGGAAGAAAAATTCCAAGCTTTCCAGCTTCCCCAGCTTCCAACACAAAAAACTTACAGAAAAAAGACACAGAACATTTTTTCTTTTTATTATTTTCCCTTCTAAGCTCATGGTTTCTTGCTGCTCACTCCTCTCCACTGCCTTCCAGCTTTGAAAGGTTCCAGCTGCAGCTCGTAAAATATCTGGCCATGAGCCATGACCACCTCCAGTCACTGGCTGTGCAGGGCCAGGAGTATAGGAACCTTCTACAGCAGGGGTGCTTGCTCTGTCTTCCCCCCACTGACTCTTAATGTTGACTTAAAATAATATTGGCTTATAAAAATGCTCCAACTTTCCTGTCATATACTTATTCTAAATAACTAGGAGCTACATACTTAGTGCTAGATTTGAAAGCTTCTTCACTGTACACATATACATATATTATAGACCAGCTCTTAGTGGTGATGAACATCCACTGACTCCACATGACAACACAAATGTTGGTGGTACCACTTTTCATATGGAGCTCCATAATTAGCTGTGTTTCAAAATAACTCTTATCAATTTAATGCCACCCACAGAGTGAAAGGAAATATCAGTTTGAGCTTAGCATTCAGAAAACAGCAGCAAGACTGTTTTATTTCTCCATTTTGGTTGAGATGACAATAGTGTCTCTACAAAATCTATTAAGGAGCTGCATATTGTCTGCATACTGTGTAAATAAATTGGACATATACAGTGTTTAGAAAAATACGCTGTCATTTCAGACATTTCAGATAGGTTGAGGTAGGATAGGATAGGATAGGTAACTTCTTTTTACCTCCTATTAGGCCATTCATAGTCAGTTACTTCAGATCATTAATAGAATTCATGACTGAGTCATGCTATCTACAAGAAAATACCAGAAAGCAGGCAAAGATCTAACATCTACAATTTTCTCTGCATATGAATTCATACAATGATAATTCAGTTCCCCCCCCCCTTTTTTTTTTGGCAGTTTTATTCTTTTGTTTGAATTTTCTCTAACTGAAGTGACAGCTAGCACTAAACACCATGCTACGAACCAAAAGCCCCAAACCCATTTATTTAAGACAATTTTAATGCAAAGAATGAACACATAATCTCCCTTCTGCACAAAGGCAGGAACTGTGAACTCCCCTTCATTTGAATTTGCACTCTCAGAACTTAAACCTAAAAAGTATATCCAAATTTACCCTTCAGCTCTTCTTATCTCTTCACTACTAATTTTACCTGATAAATATAGTATCCTCTGCGCAATCTCAGGAAAAGAAATAAATAAAGATGATTGATATCAACAAAATTTATAGAAACTCTTAGACCTTTTAGGAGAAAGCAGACAGTAATAGCTTTCAGTTTTTGCTAAATTAAAATGAAAAAATGAAACAGGGCCATTCATTAAGTAAGTTGTCATCTTCCCTTCATGTTAGGATCAGAGTTTCAAATGGTGCATCTGACTGACACATAGCTAAATGTGTGAGATAGGTGTGTTGGAGTTGAAGCAAAACAGCCACCCTGTTAGGACTCAATTGGGAAATCAAGCTGGGTTGTTTTATATGTGTATCTATTTATCTATCTATACATACATGATTCTAAATTCTATATATAAATTCTAAATCTATACATACATAATTCAAAAATATATACATATGTATAGATACTAATATATCTTTATATTCATGCTATATATAAAAAATAATCTTCCTCACTAGATGGAAACTTTATTTCTTTGGTCCTTAAATCAACAAAGATTTTCAGAATTAGTTATCCATATTATAATGTAGCTTTTGGAAACCATACTGTCAAGATTGGCTGATGATACAGGAAAGTGTTGTTCTTATCTGGAAGGCAATCCATGAATGTTACATTTGGGAATAGCAAAAAATACAAATTTTTTGCTGATTTCAGAAAGTCAGGATACAGATAGTAGTGGTGCACAGGGCAGACTCTTACAAAAGATTTTCAGATCTGTATGTCAAGTTTTCAGTAATTCCTGGTAGAAATTTCAGTGTAGGAGACCTTCTTATTATTGGTGGCTGGCTTGGCAAGCGTAGCGTTACACTGAGACTGACAGGTTGTCCAAACTCTGATTTCTGGAAACTACTCAAAGGCCATTTCCCTTGGGATCAACAGAAAATATCCAATCAAACTGATATGCTGATATTAATGCTGTTTTTTGTTTGTTTGTTTTTCCACAGTATTTGCATTCAGATAAGGAATTTATTTGGCAACATTTTTTGGCACAGTTAGGATGAGTAAGTTGGTACCATTATTGTCACTGGAAGTATCAGAGCGAGCAGGACATTGTTCTTGTGTAGTCTTGGTTTCAAGAGAAGCAAGAAAGCAAAAGGGTGTACCTAACAGTTATAATTTTCCTTAGATATGTGCTGTTGGCCAGTGTCTGTAACAGGATATTGAGTAGATGGATTTTGACAATTTGCTCTGAAGTGCCTGCTTGGTTGGCTGAAATAAGCATTTCTATCTAATTTAAGCACCAAAGCATTTTTTGAAGCTCAGAATCAGAATATTTATCTTTTACCTGAACATGGAAATGGCAGAATGCAAAATAGCAGTAATGATAAGAATATCTTTGAACTAAATTAGTTTGAATGAGAGTGAGTTCTGTATTCTTCCCCTTAAGCAGCGCAACCTGAACTACCTGTTCCTTAAGCTGGGGACTGATTTATACAGAATTTCTCTTTTCCAGTGTCATCCACACTATCTTCCTATCTGATTTTTTAAAAGTGTTTTCTCTCTTCTTTAAGAACTATTCTGCACAGCCTTCAGTCAACAAATTGCACGTTGGAGTCATGAGACAGCTGACTGGAGGAAGTGAAAATGGTCATTCAAGTAGAAGAGTACTTCAACAACAAAAACACCATGACATGATTTGGAGTCAACTCAAGTCACTACTGCATTCTCCTTGTCAGTCAATGTCAGCTCCCTGACTTCATGATTATATATTTAGGGGGAAATTGTTTTGAAATGTTGTTTTGGAACTGAGAGAAATATAGCAAGCAAATCCTGTCAATCCTATGCACCTCACCTAATGCTCATTTTGTCTTTTCATGATGCTGCTTAGGCAGTTGTGATGTTACTTTCCTGAAGAGGAATGCATTATCAAAACACTCAAGAAACTCTACAGTGTGCTCACAAAAAGGAAGGTGAAATGGAAAATGTAGTTAGACTGCATGCAAATGAACAGAGCTATTAATGGATAATATTGACTGTTTCTCAGAAACTAGGTATGGCATTAAGCAGATTAAGTTAGAAAATAAGATTCAGAGCTGTTACCTAGTAGGGAAAATCCCTACCTAATATCTGTGTCCATCAGCCAGATGCCCAAACTGATTTTTAAATGGAGAACAAACAGTTGTAGATTACTATTCCAGAAACTGTGAACAAGACCTGATGTGCATGCAGTATTAACAATAAGGGGTAGATGGGTAGACATTTAGCTTTGAAAAAAGCAGGCAGATGCCTACTTTACAAGCACCAAGCCTTTTTTAATCATGCTTAACCCTGCTTTGGAAACAAACAAACAAGAAGTGATGAAACATACAAACATGTAGGTAAGTTTGTTGAAAAGTTGGTAGTCTGTCATTCTATGCCACATCAGTGCCCTTGTCATTTTTTCACTGTGTTTGAAGACTGTGGGTATCTAGTACATTAGAACTTAGTCATTTGACAGCCATCTTCAGAGGAAATAAAGTCTCACAGAAGGTATCTTGAAATAAACAATACTTAGGAACAGAACAGCATGGCAGTTGCCCTGGAGAACTGATCTTCTCACATCCATCTACTAGAATGCCTCTCATTATCAGGGTTTAATTAATACACTTGTTCTTCTTTAGTGAAAGCTGATTTTCTCTAGTGTTCATGTATCTGTGTGATTTTCTCTGGTGTTAATGGATCTGCGTGTTTTCTAGTTTCTGATACTTTAATTAATCTCTCTCTCTTCTTTACGGTACGCTCGCCTAGAAACCCAGCTATTCTATTCTAATCATTTTGGGGGAATTGTGACATGAAAAGCCTCTATAAGTGTTAAAATACTTATATAGTATTGAGATATTGAGAATATTGGGATAGATTCTTTGCAGCTCATGTGTTACCTTTTTTTATTCTTCATTAACTACAAAGAGAATCTTCCTTACTAAATACTGAATGTTATCACTGACCATCTGTGTTTTTGCTTTAAAATCCTGGGAACTACAGGACATTAAGTGGACCCTTGATAATCTCTGGGAACACTGAATCAGCCTTCAGTTTTATCTCAAGGCACTGAGAATTATATTAAAAAACAAACAAACAAACAAACAAACAGACAAAAAAAAAACAGTTCAATTTTCAGAAAATTCTATCCATTGTATATAGAATAAATTTATATAATCTATATTTCAGACTTTTTATGCAACATATTTTATTTATAACCCTTCGATTTTCTACTGCATTTTTTTTTTGCATTCATACTTACTTTACCTACTTGCAAAGTTTAGAAAAAAAAAACAGCAAAGTACTCAGTTAAGGTTTAAAATAATAATAATAATAATAGCTAAAAGAAGGAAAAAGATAGTTATATTCCAATGATACAATGCCTGAATAATAGCAAAATCTTGTTAATTATGAAGAGGGAGCAAAAGGGCAATGACACCATTGATTTGAAGATTCGACATTATCACATATTATGTGATTTTTATATAAAAATATTTGTCAAAAAGATCATTATGTCCAACTTTGATAACTATATCTTATACCTATCCGGAGCCTAATTTTGGAACCTATAGTCATTGCTAAAACATGACTGAAGGAAACAAAGCTTAAAGAAAACAAAGGAACAAAGTTGAAAAAATTAAAAGATAGTTTTTAGAAAGTCGTAAAAATAATGCAGGGATTAAAGAAACAGCTAACCATTTTACATTATATACTTTGAGTCCATCCTTTCTGAGGCCTCTAGTACACAGGAAGTGGCACAAATTCAGATCAAAAGTCAGGCAAAGGAGTAAAGAGGCGAGAAGATGCAGTTTTCCCTCTGGCAAACTGAGCTTCATTGCTTATTTCTTAAGAAAAAATAGGAGCCTGAAAAGCTGTCATTTTCTCCATTTATCCCACTGCATTTCAATACTACACGGTCCTGTCCTCCTATTTTCTGCTGTTAGATGAGAATGAAGCAGTAAACACATAAATTTCATGAAGCACAGAACTCAGAGGCAATTTTCACTTATTTCATAGATTTTTTTTGCATAATGCTCATTTTTGTAATGGATGAAATTGTATCAAATTACTATTTGATATTTTCAAATAATGGGATATGTCTTTTATTTTGAAGGATGTTTCTATGAGCACATCCAATCAACCTTTAAAATACATTTTTCAAAAAGTATATCAATCTGTACATAATCCTCTCAGGAAACCTAATGTACCAGATACTTTTTAGTGCTTCACTGCACCATGAAACAATCATACAAGAATTTCTTTTGTGCACTACATAGCATTCCATTATAGAGAGACGTTACACAAAACTTAAATGCTCATAAATACAAGAAAGAATAACCAGGAATCCAGTAAATACTTTTTTTCCCCCCTATAATCATTGTAATACTGCAATATCTAGAAGATTCAGAAATTCCAGGATGGGAATTATACATGAGTAAAGTAGGTAGCTGTGTAACAGCATCAATCAGAAAATCCTGAACTTTCACAGTTCTCCCAAAACTCCCCACTTTTGAGCATACACTCTTTATTTCCTGCACACACTTACTGCCCTTTCTCTCACTGTTTCCAGCAGAGGGGAGAAGAAGTCCATTAATTCTTCCTAGTCTTTTAATTCTGTTTAGTTATAGATTTTTACCAGAATATGAAATTTTACCAGAATTTGCATGTTTTTCTATAGGTCCCTCACAATACTCCTCAGCACTCAGACCTAGACATCAGGAAAACAAACAAACCCCAAATATCTAGTTTTAACTTCGAATGAAAGGATCTAAGCAAGGAGAAGGAAAGCTGGCTCTTTTACACCCTCTTTGATTAAAGATGCTGCTAGTTCCTTTTGTGAGGTTTAATTTTTTTTCACAGTGTTTTTCTGGAAGCTAACTGGTGCTGGACAGGAGATTTCTACAAGAACTTGTGAGCCCTTCTCAAGACTTAATAATACGTATTAGTCAAAGCAAGATACAGTCAGCATATGTCCTGGAGTACACGCATCTATTTCTGCACTACACATTAAACAGTTGATGCTTCATACTAATGAATGGTCACTGGTGTCAGAATGGGCACTAGAGCTAAAATCTAACGCAACAAAATTCATATTCTTTCCTATTTAGATCCTAATCAAAAGAAAATTCTCACTGAAGACAAACATAAGAGTAGACATTTTTCCAGGATATGTTAACAGCAGGTTTTAAAGTTCCCTACATACAGAATTCATACATACACATACCAAAGCAGACCGAGCATATATATCTTTATAAGGAGTTAATACTGTATACAGAAACTCATAAAATGGGAGTTCTGATGAACATCTGTTTGACTATAGGCAAATCAAATCAGTCTTTGTCAGAATTAAATATTGCCCTGGTTCACAGTCCTTGAAGGCCAGAATAAATGCAGTAATGTTTCTGAGTTGCTCATATATTACAGAGAAGACAGCCATAGAATATCTTATAAATAAGTCAGCTCTATGCTGGAACTATGTATCAAAATGGCTGATTGTGTTACAAGAACTGCACATGCACTATTTAGAAACTAATAATTATTTTTTGAGAACATTTGACTTGACATGTACAATTTTCCCTTATTTTCCCTTATTACATTTCCCTCCTTTGTAATAATGCAGGATTTCTTTAAGACATATTGTTAGCAAAATCCAACTTTGACATTGCGCTCTGCACGTATTTCGTGAACGGTATGTATTTTTTAAACCAGAAATAGTATTAAAACTATCTTACTAATTTTGTGATGAAGAGGTTTGTCAGCATCTGTAGTTCAAAAGAGTAGTGCCTTGATCTCAAACTCAATAAGTCATGAAAATTAAGGTGTCACTGAAAATTCATGCCTTCTTATCTGCCGAGGAGACCAGTACCTGCAGTTATGAGATTAGGAGCTGCCCAAGAGGTCACAGAGTTGTGACGTTTCTAGACAGTCTTGCCTCCTATACCAGGCAGCCTAAGTCTGGTTCAGAGTCCCCATTTATTTTCAGCATGAAATGTTTTATTTATTTCAGCAATTTCTTATTAACTTTCTAAAGGAAACAGAGAGATTTTTGTTTTGTTTTGTTTTGTTTTGAAGCACTTGTCTCCTCTGATGGAGCTTCCAGAAGAATGGAATCTAAATCTTTAGGTATACTTTTTCTTCCACATCTGTGTAAAAGAGTTCTATTTTGGCAAGAATGTATCTTTATTCTCATAGAGGAAACTATAATTTTATTTGTTTTTACAGCCCTTGTAGAATAACCCAAAGATTGGATCCATTATGCTATATTAGGCCTTATCCTTTAAAACACTAAACATTAATATGGCTTTATAAATTTCACCCTTGCAAAATGAACAGCATTTATTTTTACAATAGTGGTTTGAAAGTTAGTTGTACATTTGGTTGGAAATAGACTGTCCTGGTGTTCAGCTCTGTACATATCATATTTTTTTTTTGTATATACTACACATATATATGTAATTAGGACCTACTTTGTTCCTTACTGTTGCCATCTAAGTGAAGCCACTGCTGGCAGCAAAACACTTCATGGCATATAATTTCACTATATCTGCCTGATTAAAAGATTACTTTTTAGCCAGCTTAACTGAATAAGAAAAATTTGTAATTTCCAAGAGACTTCTGTGTCAGAAACACAATATTTATACAGTTTCAAATAAAAGCATTAGGATGAAAACTGCTTAAGATGACTTATTTTAAAGTTAATTTTAAGATGGCATTTCTATTTACAGATATATCTAAAACTAGAACAGTGCTTTTCATTTCAAAATTACTCCCATATTCCTTAAGCAATCATTACAAAATTTTATACATGAATATCAAGAAGCAACTTGTGGTTTTCAGGAAATAACACGGACCCTTTAATAAACTTTTCTCCAACTCTCTTTACATGCTGTAGCCAGGGCAAAACAAATCTCATTTTTTCTTTGGATATTTTCTGACAGTCAGAAATGTCTCAGATATACTTGTCTCAGCACAGTGAATAAAAAAGCCATAAACACATCGTCTCAATGATTGTTGTGTTTAGAACAAGAACTTGAGTTATAATTCTCGTAATGAAGAAAAAGAAGCGTAGTAAAGCGCATTTTTCATTGTAACCAGATAAAAGGACCCCAAATTAGATCAGGAGGAGGTGGAGCTGATATATTGATGCTCATACATATCTGCAGGCAAACTGCCCCCTGAGTGTTTGGCATTCCCAGCCTAAAAATAACAAGCTGGCAGTGGTTGAACTGAAAAAAACCAGCTACCATCCAGGCAAAGATCCTTTTGTCAGAATATTATATGTTTTGTTAAAAGTAAGATAAAAAAATGGATCTGAGCACTACCTTCAAACTTTTGGTTTTTCTGACTTTTTTAAGCTTGGAGAGACAGATGTGGAAATCAAGTTTTTGAAAAGTGTATCAGACGAGAAAGGTAAGTGCTGCATATTCAGTACAGGGACTTAAGCTTTATTCTTCAATTTTTACATAGTTTTATATCATTTTTAAATTTCCAAAGTTCTCATTCCTTCCAGAAATGTACAGTATGGAAATTTGGACTGATGAACTCAATAGCTCAAAACTTTGAGGGCTTCCTGCAACAACAGATGCAGTAATTATTTGAGAGTTTTAAGAAACACGTTCCATGAGGCAAGAAGCTCAACTTTGGGAGTACATCTTCCTATAATGTGTTTCTTTAGTTTCTTATTTAGTTACTTGATATAACAATGACAAATCACAAGAGCAACCAAGCAACATGCTCATTTCAGCTTCTTACACTGTCCTGTACGGATTAGAATACAGAACAAGACAACAAAACAATAACAAAAGAATATGCAAATGGAGTTTGCTAAAGAATCAATAGTACGGCAACGTAAAATACAGGAGTCTGCCAAGACTTCTTTTTTTTTTGTATGTATATTTCCTTTCCAAATCATAAAATAAGTAACACACACCAAAAGATCATTTATTCAAGAGATGAGCATCTTCAGGGTAAAACTTGTGTTTATCTTCCAGGGCCTTGATCTGCCCGCTTAGTTTTTTTATTATTACTTTTCTGCTGAAATCTTACCAGTTCTGTAGTGGGGACAGAATTTAGTCAAGTTTCCTGAATGGTTGCCTGGCATGCTTCCAAAGCAGCACAAAGGACCTACTGGACCTATTAAGATGAAGAAATGAAAAGCTAATTTCTGATACGTGTGGTAACATTTGCAATTTTTGATTACTTGCTGTAACTAGTTTTTCAAAATTCTGTGATGAAAATAATATAGTTCTCAAAAGTATTTCTCATATTGAATGTATGTGTAATTTTTCACCAACTAATGTATGGCCCACAGTAAAAATCAAGTTGTTCCCTGATTGGATAATATTTTTTTTAAAATAAGTAAGGCTAGTAGTTTCACTTAAAACTCTATTTTAGCCTGCTCTTCTAATAACATAGGAATGTCTGAAAAGCACCAGTGTATTGTGGGTATCTGCCTCCATGTCTCTTTGATTCCTATTTTCAATTCAATTTTATAGTTTTAAGCAGGTTTTACAGAGATGTAAACTCAAAGACACTGTATTCCAAACAGTTCCATGAAACCTAACAATTGGGCAAAGATACCCAAACTAGTGATGCAAAGCCCTTTTTTTGTTTAAATACAATCAAAATGGCTACCAACAGAACTAGAGGAAACGGTCACAAACTGAAACACCAGAAGTTCCAAAGGAACTTAAGGAAAAAGGTCTTGACAGTGAGGGTGACAGAGCACTGGAAAAGGTTGCCCAGAGAGGCCTTGGAGTCTCCTTCTCTGGAGATCTTCAACACCCGCTTGGACACAGTCCTGAGCCACATGCTCTAGATGACCCTGCATGTGCAGGGAGGTTGGACTAGATGATCTCTAAAGGTCCCTTCCAACCTCAAGGATTCTATGATTCTGTGATTCTATGAAGTCACAGAATCACAGAACTGTTGAGGTTGGAAGGGACCTTTGGAGATCGTATAGTTCAAATCCTCCTGCAGAAGCAGGGTCACCTACAGCATATTGTACAGGGTGGCATCAAGACAGGTTTTGAATGTCTCCGAAGAAGAATCCACAAGCTCTTTGGGTAACCAGAGTTCTAGTGCTCTGTTACTCGCATTGTCAAGTAAATCACAGCAGGCTGTCCAAAACTAACTTTAAATGGTCTTAAGCAGGCATTAGTGCCAGTTATAGAAGACAGCTGATTCAGAACCAGAGCAAAGCTAGTGTTGTGAATTTCATTTTTGCTAAGCAAGTTGCCTAGCACTCTATTTTTACAGGGAACTCTTGACTAAAATAATCTGAAATTTCCTATAAACAATATTTTGGTAAATCACTCTGCAAACACTACCTACCTAATTCTTTCGGTTCAAGACAGCAACATCATTTAAAATTATCTACTACAGATTATAGGAAATGATAGGCACATGGGTATGTTCAGATTAAGAAAAATCTTTGTTTAAAAACGCATGATCATCACACTAGATGAGCATGATATAATGTCTGTAAGAAAATAAAAAGATGGCAACATTTTCTTAAAAATTTGCTGTGAATTATGTATTTAATTACTATGGTAATTCTGCAAAAATGCTTACGCTTGAGACAAATAAAGGGACAATGAGTCTCCATAACTGCAGGAAGAGAAAAAATACTGTGGTCTTTTTTGCTGATTACAGAAATACATGGGATCTTTTCCACATCAGAATACACTAAGAATTAAGAGTGAAGCAGGAGATCAGAAAATAGTTTGTCCTTCCATGCCTTTATGGATGTATGATGACATATGCTTACGAAGTCTGGTGATAATAAGAGAGCCATTGTGGGTGATTTCAGCAACCAGTTTTGCTTTCAGGTGCAAATCTGATAAAGCACACTGAATACTAAAAATAAATTTTAAATTTTAATACATATGATCGTGTTTTCTTACTATAAAAATACCAGGACGGAAAAAAAAAATAATAAAAAAAAAAACAGTCTTTGTTTTCCTTACCAGTTAGTTGGAAATAGCTAATAGAGCTGGTAAACAACCAGCATGTTTATTGATCCTTAGGGAAAAGCATAGAAGGAAAACTGTAAATACTATGAAATTGTAGAATCTATAGCCCCATCTATTGGCAAACCTAAGAATGATTCTGACTAATTCTGCAAACAAGGAAATGCATCCAAGAAGGAAGAAAATAAAGGGAGAAAAATAGTACTTGGATCCCTATGTGTGGCTGACCTCACTGGCACTGTGAAGACTGCAACTGGAGAAACAAATGGTATAGACTGTAGACTAAGTGCTTTTGCACAGAGCAGAGCTAATCTAAAACATACAGAATCAAAATAGCTTTTCTGTATGTATCTTATAGGATGATGGAAGGAGGAACTAAAAGGAAACAAAGAAAAGTTTTGATGAATTTGAAAGTCTTCAAAGATGATATGGAGCACAGAGCCTCACGTCACTAACTATATAACTTCTGTCTCCTTGGTTTCATCCAGACTCATCTCATGTGTTGTGCATCTCAGCCTTGGTCTCTCATTCACCCACAGCAGAATCTGCAGCAGCAAACAATACCTCTATTCAAGCCATGGGGAATGCTTCGTTCCCCTTTCCATAGGAGCAAGGGAAAATAGGATATTGCCACAGTATGGCTTAGTATGAAATCAGAGTTCACAGACCCCAGAATCTGAGACTGAGTGAAGAAAGTGGGCACAGGTAAAATACAAAGTCAGGTATAGAGTACAATCCTAATAATCTTAAACGAAACACAGGAAATATTTCTTTATTCTGAAAGGATAAGACTGAGGTATTGGCTTAAAATAAACAAGGATTTAAAACTGGCCAATATAAATTGTAAAACACTGGAAAAAAAAATATGGGAATGGAATAGGATTCATCTGATACAGTATTCAGTCTTTGTTTTGTGTGCTACGTTTAACAGTATACATAATTTAGGGACTCCTATTAGGTGAATCTCCAATCACATGACATATCAAGGGCTTTTTAGTATCTTATAGAATCAGCCCCTGCATGACAAAACCTCTTGGGAGGCTCAGGCATTCTTACACAGATTGTTCACTGAGTTTAACATGCTTCAGTGACACTGAGAAAGTAGCCTACAGCTTGTGACCTGCTGTCACTTTCACTTCTTCTTTTCTAACACATTGAATTTGATGTATAAATAAGATAGGAAAAAAAAAAAAAAAAAGAGACAGTTTCTGTCATTTTATGGAACAGCAGTTAAAAGTTGAGATACTTGTGTGCAAGTATCTCTTCCAATTAATATTTTAAATACTTTAAACAAAGTGGAAAATGTCCAGAATAGAACAATATTAACTAGAGAGATTGAGAGTAATTCATCCCAAAATACTTCTTTTTTGAGTGAGTATAAATATGGGGTGAAGCCAAGGCTCTTCTGCACTGAGCAAACGTCTTAATCAGTAGGCAAAGGATCTCTTTCTTCTTCCTGCTGCCTTTGCTGACCAAAGCCTGTCCCTTCCCTTTCTCTTTTCCCTTACTTTTTCCTTTTTTCTTTTTCTTTTTCTTTTTCTTTTTCTTTTTCTTTTTCTTTTTCTTTTTCTTTTTCCTTTCCTTTCCTTTCCTTTCCTTTCCTTTCCTTTCCTTTCCTTTCCTTTCCTTTCCTTTCCTTTCNTTCCCTTTCCTTTCCCCTTTCCCTTTCCCTTTCCCTTTCCCTTTCCCTTTCCCTTTCCCTTTCCCTTTTCCTTTCCCTTTCCCTTTTCCTTTCCCTTCCTTTCCTCTCCTTTTCCCTGTTCCTTTCCTACATTTGTTCTACCTAGGAATATTTTTGAGAGTAATCAAAATTTCTTATATTAAACGAAGAAGGCCTTAAAGAAATTTTGTTTCTGTGAGAAAAAAAAAAAAGATCATTCATGACGATTCAGATTGAAATGAACTTCTCTCCACCCTCAATTTTAAGTTATTCTCACAACTCCATTTAAAAAAGCAAGCTCAAAAGATCATTTGAGTCATTCAGCAGAGTCTACATAGGACAGTCTATCTGAAAGAGGAGTCTGGATGATGGCATTAGCTTGACTACAGAGAAAGCAGTTTGTAGCGAATGTCTACTAACTGCTAACATATTCTTCAGTCACAGAAGCCATTTATAAAATATACATGCAGCAGCTACTTTTGATATACAATACACAGCAGATACTTAATTCTACCACCAAGTAGTTACATTATCATCA
Source organism: Nothocercus nigrocapillus (assembly GCA_013398345.1). Taxonomy (NCBI): domain Eukaryota; kingdom Metazoa; phylum Chordata; class Aves; order Tinamiformes; family Tinamidae; genus Nothocercus; species Nothocercus nigrocapillus. The sequence continues at coordinate 170,957 of WBNA01000542.1, forward strand.
CATATGGCTGCCTTATGTCCTTTCACATTGTTGCTGGTAAGGAAGTATTCATCCCAAACTAAATATGTCTTTATCCTTTTTATTTGAAGTAGGTCTACACACAAAATGATAAAAAAATTTTCTTTTGAGAAAAATCTAAAATTCTAAAATAGGGAAATCAAACTGATTTGGGCCCTGAGGAGAGAAAAAAAATGAGTTAATTTGTAAGTGTACAGAAAAATGTCATGCCCTAAAGGCAAAACCTATTTTGAATCATAATTTTATTATGAAAAAAAAAAACTAAGAATGAAAAAATCTAACAGTAATAACAGTCAAATGAATGTGTGAACTTAAATACTTTCAATAAAGAAAAAAATAAAAGGTCAGAACTTGTATAAAGATAGTAACTGAAAAGCTATCTACATAATGATTCCTATTTCCAAGGTATGGCAAATAGAATTTAATTAACTCAAGTTCTAAAGAGGTCAACAAGCAAAGATAGATTAAAAAATGATCAGGCACCCATATTATTTATAATGGTTTCAGCTTATGAAGAATTATATGTGAGTAGAAGCACTGTGCTATTTAAAAAAAATTCCTTAAACATAACATGCATTGCTTATGCACCAGCAAAACCTGATAGAATAAGCCTTGTTCCTTAATACATTGAAAGAAATATTCAGAATATGACTAGCCACATTATAGTGTGCAGACAAGCATAATCTATTCTTCTTTGTTTTTCCCTGCTTTATCCCCCAAAAACAAAGCCTTTAGTCATTTTCAGAAGGTGAACTGAAAATCAAGTATAAAAGCATAAATGGATGATTAGCTGAATCTATAGCAGGTCAGATATCACTAACCCCAATCACTGTGAATATGGCAATTATGCAACCACAGAATTTAGTACTTTGTCACAATACCATGACATTTTGCACTTTGTTGGAATTAGAAATCTTGCTGTCCTTAATTTACCTGTATTGAAAAAAATGAATCTGGAGGGATGAGAAAAAGTGAGATTGCTCTGGCATGAAAAAAAATTGGTGATTTGCCTCACAGAAGAAAGATGCTCTGAAAACAGCTTTCGAGTGGAAAAAATACCAGGCATAGCCTTGTTGCAGTGGCCTTCTAGTTATTAGATTTTTTTTTTTTTAATTCTCCATCACTAAGCTTAAAAACAGGAGAAATGGCTAACAGCACAATAAAATGAAACAAATAAAACCATTAAACCCCTCTAAATCCTCCAGAGAATTTGTGCATAATTGCTGAAGCTGTATTCTCCCATGCAAGGATAATTTGGGTCAATGTTTCTGTTTTGTCCCTGCATAAAAGGAATGGATTTATTGAAAAACTGTTGTTTTTGCTTCTTAGAACTCTATGCGTGTCTCTGTGTGCCAAAATGGCAATGCCCCATTGTGCTCAAAAAAGAGCAACAGGTCAGCTCTGACCCTTTTTAGTTCAGTTTATTTCTCAGGACAGAGATGAGATTTTCTGCAGTGATAATTAACATTTTGTTTCATTCAATGGTCTTTCTACTATTTGCATTCCACAGTAATAACTGCAAAGGAGCCATTTACCATCAAAGGCTTTAGTAAATAAGTAAATAAAGGTAAAGTAAATAACAAATAGAATTTTGATACTGGAGATCTTTACATCCACCCTAAAAAGTTACAGTCAATAAATAACAGTAGGTAATAGTTTGCGTTGCCGCAGAAAAAGAGTACGGTGTCCAACTCTTTAGCATGTGAGTTACAGATCTCCTGAAACATGTATATAATGACCGTACAAGATTATAACAATTATAATTTTACTATCTCTTTGACGGTCCCTGTCTCAAAGCAAAAGATGGCTTAATAAGATTTCAGACTATGCCTTGCTAACCAAAAATACGCATATTGAAGAGCACTCTTAATTAAGAAAAATATAGACATGACTGACAGGATTGTGATACGTACTGAAATCCTTTTTGGACATTCTGAACCATTTCTTACTGCTTTTTTAACATATATCTTTTTGGTTATTAGACAATAAATTAAGCAACCACTTCTAGGAAGTTATGAAGAAGTCCCTTACTGTGAATCAGATCTGGCTATGACCAGAAAGAATGACCAGAAGGAAAGATCATCCAATCTTTCACAGAATATTGTGCCCCATTTTGTGTTTTAAAGCTTTTAACATCATTTTATCTAGTAATTTATGGATGCATGAATTCACTACATTCTTGAATCATTCTATTTTATGGCTGATAATACTTTTTACTAGTTATTACTTGCATATTTCTAAACTATACAATTATTCCCTGCATAGCAATATGTGACGATAGAATGCATAAGTAAAAGAAGTGGTCCCAAAAGAACCATTTAGCCACTGAATTAAATCAGTTTGCAGGGAGAACTGCTTCACCCTCTTGTTTCAAGAAGGTAAGATTGGTATTATTAGTTTATCTCAGGGTCATCATTACAAAAGATGTAGTTGCAAAGCTAATGAGATAAAATCCCACAGAGACAAATTAGACTGTGGCATACTCTTTTTCTTTCACCAATACAGCTTCTCTTTCAAAGTTTATGAAGGTGACATACATGACCTATTTATTTTAATAAGAAAATATATATCATGTAAATATGGCATTATGGTGGCAAGAATTTGTGAATGGAATTCTTGTTATAACTTCAGTCTAGGTCCCAAAACTCTAGCTTTTCTGTGTCAGTTTTCCAAGCATGCTGAACTGACAACTTAGCTCTCAGCCTCAGTAATAGGTGAGTTGCTTGGTTTATTTACTAGTCCTTTTTCAGGAAGCAATTATTCTGAGAATCCATTGCTTCCCATGTGCCAAAGCAGGTAGGACTATAAAGAAATCAGCTAAAAATACACAAAAATGATATTCATAAATATATGCTTACCAAAGAAAACCTAAAACATGATGATGGCAGAAATAACACATAATTTAATTTTTTCTAATCTGGTACAATCATCAATACAAATCACAAGTGGATCAGTAAGCCATAATATGAAGATCTTTGTTATTTTACTTATGACAGATTCTGACAACTTTCTACATTTCTAAGCATATTTATAAATTCTTAAATTGAAATGAGTGTAAAAAATCCCAAATGCTGAGCAAGCAATCCAAGATAGTATCTCCTCTGCTTCAGTTTAATCCTCCCCTAAAATCATGATAAACAGTCCATGGGTATAAATATTAAACAGTCACAATTTTTGGCAGATTTTCTGAATACATAAATATGTGCTTGCAAATTAGGTGCTTAATATAGTGATAGGACTGGCACCAAGAACACAGAATACTTTTAACTCTTAATATACATTGACAGTACAAGTTCTGGCCTTCCTCCAGTATTTCGTGAGTTTATGTGGGGTAACTGTGTTTCAAAAAAGAAGGAACCCCTTGGAGGCCAATCAAGTATTCTCTGTTTAACATCCCAGGTTAGCACGGCAAAAACAATCAGTAAGGTTCTCTTTACCCAAGAAAGAATAGCTAATGAGTGGTACTCAGGCTCCGTGAATTTCAGATTTAAATAAATAGTGGAATCTAAAAACTGCAATATTTTTCACATTGATCTCCATCACTTCGTAGCAGACTTCAGATAGATGCCTTTAACAGAGTATCTAAAAATTATCTGCTTCCAGAAGGAATGAAAAGAGAAAGCTACTTAGATCTAGCAAAAATATTCTTTCTGCTACATACATTATTTCTGTAATTATGTACGTGATTGCACCTGATGGATTCTTTATAAACACTGATTTGTTCCTCAGCTCTCACTCTTTTACTGGTGTCAACTCCGTCCTTACTCGTTAATATAAATTTTATGTCAACATATGCCAACTCATTCAAAATATCAAAAGTTATTGAGGAAGAAGTAGGCACAACAGAAACTCACATTACTGGATTATTCATTATGGTTATATCTATACTGTGAAGAAGTGCTGTAAAAAGACCATCACACTACCTCAGGCTCTTAAAGCAGGATAATCCCCTTGATGAATTGCCCAGACACATCTGCTTCTTCATGTGTTACTGTGTTTTTCTGGAACATCATAGTACAAAGACCTGTTTTGAATAAATAAATAAATAAATAAATAAATAGAAATAAAACACAACACACAAAAAAAGCTTTCTCTGCATGGACATATCCTGTCAAAAGCCAAGGTCTGCAATATTTTGTAGCCTGATCAGAAAAAAAGTGGTAGCAGATTTATATACTCATTACTGAAGGTATCTTTTTCTTCAGCTGTTTTGATGTGTGTGACGACACTTCTTTTTAGAAAGAAGCAACTGCAATAGCAAATATCATATTTTCTTTAAGTGATCTATTGCATCTGAAAGATATTTTCAATTTAACAACATAAGGTGGGTCTTCAAAGCAGTCAGAATGAGTAAGTATCTCTTAAGCAAGCAGTTCTTATTTTGAGCTTTCTGGAGATGAGCTTGCTCTTACATAGAGAATGTTACTCACCCTTGTACAGGTTTGTCTTTAAAATGATCACATTCTATTGAAAAGCAAAGAGAGATAGAAGCAATTCGTTTAATACTTTCCTTCTTTGAAAACCTCAGTCCAAAGGAGCAGGAAGGGATTAGAAAGCCTTACTATAATCCAGTACATACCTTAATATAAGAAGTTAGATCGACATTATAAAAAATATCTCTAGGCATAAGACAATTGAATTGCCCATAATCTGCTTCTCTTCTGATCTTGGAATCCAAAAAATAGATGTAAAACAGATATATTTGTGGTAGTCTTCTTAAGGCTGCAGACACCTGAAAGGCATACAGACACCTGGTATGAGAAAAAGATCACTTCAGATAAGCCTCAAACCTACTACCAAATGGCATTTGTTATCTATTGCCTACAATAAGCAATGGAATATTTCATTTGCATTCATTTTGTAGGTGGCATGGAGTTTTTTTCTAGTATTTTTCAACAGTTAAAAACAACTCAGTTATTTTCCACTTGTATAAACCAACCTAAATATAAACTTTATCATCTTCAGCTACATCAAACATTTCTATTAACATAAACTCTAAATCTAACGGAATAACTAAAAAACAAAGAATTTATTTAACACAGGCCAAACATTCCTTTAATTTCACTTTTCTACAGAAAAGCAGGCAAGAGATTTTGACTGTAAATTATACTTTCACAAATGTTATGTTCACTTAGCTTCGACTGAGTAATATTTTTACAGATCTTCAGTCTATATTGTTCAATCCAAAACATAATATAATATTACATGCCCCGGCATATTCCTTCTGTGTCTGGGCTTTGTTTCTTTCTTGTTTTCTTGTTTTTCTCATGGTCCCTCCATTTGCTAACTTACTTGATTAGCCAAGTTACTAAAAAGCCCTGTTTTTATCATAAGAGATTTTTATGAAACTCAAGATTCTGTCATTTTCTTTTCTATATTTTATGGTACTGTTTAATGCAGTAAGCACTGCCCCTCCTGAAGAGAGATGGAGCCTGCCCAGACTCCTCGGGCCACCTGCACTCCTGTCTGGCTTCTCTAATGGGGAGAGGGTCTTCTTATGATTGATGCTTATTTTAAAAGAGTAATGCATTTCAGTACTTCCTTCTATGTATCTCTTAGTCAAAGAGTAGAACGTTTTAGGCTTCTTTTTTTGTCTACTCAAATGTTCCAATTCTTTAACCTTGCCAAATATATAAATACCAATAATAAAGATAAAAGTTAGGATCACTGGCTGCAAGGTATTTTGGTTGAGTAGTATCTTTTAAACATTAATATGACATTAATTTACTCTTGGGCATCAAGGATTTCCACAGTATTCCAGGGTTAAAAAAAATGTAATCTTGTCAGCCATATCTTTTAGAGGCCATTTATTCAGATTTTCTTGTAGTCAGTGCTTAAGATTCTTCTTATTTAATAAAAATATGCTTTTAATATAAAATGCTTCATATATATATATATATATATATAAATGCTTTTAATCCTTGCATCAGTCTATTTACAAATACATAACATAAATACTTCCGATTACATAGTTTTTATTTTATCTTTATCAAAAGCATGTGCATGCCAGCGTTAAGATTTTTTTTTTTTTTGGCTTCAGAAAATTTAGCAGTGAGCTAGAATGATTTTTTAGTCATATATGTTACCTCCTATTCTTTGTCAATGACATTGCACTGTGTAATTTTAATAGATTGCATACAGTAAATTCTTGTTAGATATAATCTAGGATTTTTTTAATAATGTTTTCCGATTACCAACACAATACCTACAACATATTTCTCTTTAAGCTGAAGTTTCCTCTAGCAGTACATTTTTCTTAGAAAAAACAGGTTTGGAGTGAAATTTTCAATAAACTGATGCACCGCATTAAGTAAAGCATTTGGCATTCCTGGCACAATACACACTTGAACATAAACGTATTTAAAATACA
>WBNA01000542.1:178169-202300 GCA_013398345.1 Nothocercus nigrocapillus
TGTGGAGCTGCTGGAGAGAGTCCAGCGCAGGGCTACGAGGATGATCAGGGGCCTGGAACATCTGCCCTATGAGGAAAGGCTGAGAGAACTGGGCCTGTTCAGCCTGAAGAAGAGAAGGCTGAGAGGGCACCTGATCAGTGTCTATAAGTACCTCAAGGGAGGGGATGAGGAGGATTGTGCCAGCATCTTTTCAGTGGTGGCCATCGATAAGACTACAGGTAATGGCTGGTAACATATATATTTCAGTAACAAACTGAAACACCAAAAGTTCCACAGGAACATAAGGAAAAATATCTTGACAGTGAGGGTGACAGAGCCCTGGCACAGGCTGCCCAGAGAGGTTGTGGAGTCTCCTTCTCTGGAGATGTTCCAAACCTGCTTGGACGCAGTCCTGTGCCCCGTGCTCTAGGTGACCCTGCGTGTGCAGGGGCGTTGGACTAGACGACTTCTAAAGGTCTCTTCCAACCTTAAGGATTCTATGATTCTATGATCACATTTCTTCTCATTAAAGAGAATGACCAGTGCCTTTCCTTGCTACCATTGACAAGCAATGAAATCTCTTCTTTTAAAGGTTCTAACCATATTATCTCAACTGGTTTGAGGCACCCTAAATCTGTACATTATTTAATGATTATCATATACACTTGTGTGTGTATACCCATATTTACACATAACTTCTTAAAATGCATTGTTGATTTAATTCTTTCTTGACCATTAATGATGAACTGAGGAAGTCTCTTCCTCCCTCCACCTGCCAGGATGCTGGCTCTCACACTAAAATGAAGGGAAATTTTCTGCAAAACCAAATGGTTAGTGTAGCTCAGTCAAATTTTTTTTTTTTTTTTTTTTTTAGGAAAAACTTTTGTGATAAAGGCATCTATACATTCAAGTTCATCTAGGCCCTTCCAACATTTTTGAAACGTCCCATACCATGCCCTGTTAAAGGCTGTGACATTCATCTCTGAATACACGGACACTATCAAGAGTTATTTATCTTATTATCATGGCTAAGGAAAAAAAGGTCAATAAAACATTTTGCATCTGGTATTATCCATATTTAGTTTTTGACCTGAGTATCTACATTTCATTAAGAAGAATAAATAGACTGAAAGTACAATTATTCAGGCAGATACTGGCGTGTCAATTCAAAATCTTGCCGATTCAAGATATTATTATTTGAATTAAAATGCAAAGTTTTCTTAGTTCAAAATACTTCTTGGAAGACTGCGATTAGAAAGATTATTTACTTCTTTCTAATTCTAATTCTGACAATTTTTTTTTTCTTAAAACTAGAAAGTCAGTAATAGTACCAGTGGTCCTAGTTATAGTAGTAGAAGAAAGTAACTAGTCTCTTCTAATGTAGATTAGGAGGAGTCACTTGTATTTTTGTTGTAGTCCACTATAACAAGATTTATCACCAGAATGGTACTGAACAAGCCCTTCACATGCATTCTTATTTTTCCTGCCTTTGAAAGCAGCTTTTATTTTACAGTGCTAGGATCAGCAAGAGTAATTCACAAAAATTCACTGCCCATGTGAAGTATGAAATGTTGGAGGAAAATGATTTTTTCTAGATAAATGCCACAGCTAAGTGCTAAACTATTGTGTAGCTGTGAAGTTTCACAGGAAGTAATACATACAAAATCAGCTGGGAAGGACTGAGGATAGGTGCTAGCAGTTTTATAAAATGTTTGAGAAGGAAGCTGGTGACTCAGATAAGTATTGCACTTGTGAAAAGTTAAAATAACACATCTGTTCCATCACCTCTTGCTTTGTTATCTACTCACTGTTATTAGGTCTAACGCCTGACAAAATCAATTGCTAGTCAAATGGTTAAGATATATTTTTTTTCCAATAACCCTTATACAGACTTACAGTTCCTTCATTCAAACACATTGCCTTAAAATTTCAGTGAGAGCTATAGTTCCTTGAACTAAGACTAGGCAACATAAAACCCTCACTTCCTCTGTGATTGTCTTTCACAATACAATCAATGTACAGGTAAATACTAACAGCATAGAATAACAGAGAAGAAGGAAAAATGAGGATGTTTCTTGATAAACTAAATTTGACACAGTTATAGACAACTCCTTCTTGTTACTACATTTTCAAAACTATTGTCATTCATGTGTGATAGAATAATACAATCTAACACTCAGTTAATACATTCTAGGCAGCATACTTGTACTCTTATGGTAAACAGAATTCTCTTAATATGGCTGCAATAGCACAAGGAAAAAATAATAGAGAACAATAAAATACCTTTGTGACCTTCTTCTATCAGAAAGTTAATGAAACAATAAATGAGTGTAATAAAATATTACATTTGCTTCCAAACATAATTACAGAATAATCATGGAATTCATGATGTTACCTTCTATACTTGCACCTGTTTCTTCTGATAAAAGCTAATTAACTACATAAAGTCCTCTTTCTAATACGTAGAGTTTTATACTTCTTTTTGGGGAAAACATTGTCATCTCTTTTAATTTATTTCTTCTTTTGTAAGTACATGATATATGAGTAATAGTTAAATTACCAACTGTGGAAGAAGGCAGTATCTTCATGAGGACAGAGCAAGTCCTACGTTTTATCCCTATTCATTTCCTTCCTCCATAGTTTACTGGTAACTTGCATAAAAAATCTTAGTTTCATCTTTAAGCTCTTAAAGTTTTCTTTTGCAACTTTTGCTTTTCTCTCTTCCGTAAATCTAAATACCTCAGGGACAACAGAAGACACTGTTTTGTAGTCAGAGGTAAAGACAGGTCCACATCCAATTCTCCATTACTCAGGATTGGAGCCAAACAAAAATTAAAACATAGCGTTTCCAGGCTTGCTAGTATTATTTTACCTGAAATAAGTTGGTGGACTATCAAGCCACATATTTAATGCATTCATTGATTAAAATTTTGGCTTAGGGTAGATCATTATTTTCTGTTAAATAAAAGAAAACCAAAACAAAGCAAAACAAAGCAGGAATATGAGAAGAGAGAATTGAATTTTTTTTCTTTTGGACTCTGGATTTCAGGCACTGTAGTCTGAAGTTTATTATAATGACTTTTCTTTCTGTAAGAAAATCAATGGAAACTCTCTGCAACCTCAGATGTTCTATTCTTACCTTTGATAACAGAATTTTATTTTTTGAGGAATACTAAATGTGACTGAGAACCACGCAGTAATTTAATCCGCACTGCCTCCTAATCACATTCTGGTCCTTATCAGACAGTCTTCTGCTATTTCTAGTGAGCAAGATATTTTGCTTGAGCTTAACTGTTAGGTCTTTATATCTGCCTTTGCGAAGTACTAAATAAACAGTGCCAAAAGTACATCCTAATTTTTATGTTTCTTTCATCACTTTTCACAAGAAAGAAGTGAAAGATGTTTTCCACTATTTCACAAATTGCATGCTGTTTTAAAGTTGGTGATACACTTTATAGTGATTAGAGTACTAGAATCATACAGGGAATTTCATCAGATTCAGCCAATACTGAGGAGTCCACCTTCAGGTCACAAAGAACTGCAAATCATGCAATAATTGCTTGGGACTTTTTGATATCACCCAGTCCGATCTCCTTCCTGAAGCAGCCAGCAGCAGATCAAGTGCAGCCATGTCTTCACCTAGATGAATCTTAACAACCTCCAATGATGGAAAGTCCAAATCCTCTTCGCAACCTGGTCTAATGCCAGTGAGGAGATTTTCCTGATGCCCATTCTCACTCTCCCATCCAGCTTGCAAACTGTGATCTTTATCCCTTGATACATCAGCTACCACCATGGAAGAAGAGTTTCCTCTGTCATCTTTGTAACTGCACTTAAGGCAGTTGTAGACTGCTCACGTTTTGGCCTCAGCTTCACCAAAATGAACAAGTCCCTCAGCCATTCCTAGAGAGTGATGTTTTCCAAGACCTTCACCAAAGTTTGAAGTTTCACCTTTTGTTGTTTCAAGCACTCTGCCTAATTTACTGCCATCCATAAAATTGCTGGGAAGGCATTCTGTCTCATCAGCTAGGTCACTAATGAAGATATTGAATAATATGGTCTCTACTATTGACCTCTGGTGTGCTCCACTTTTAACTGGCAGCCAACCAGTTATTTAATTACTGAACTACTGATTATTACCCTCCGATCCTAGTGGGCCAGCTACCTCTCAACCTGTCTAACAGTTCCTTCATTCCGCCCCCTGCTTTCTTTCTTTCCAAAAGAGAATGATATGGGAGACTGTATGAAGTTTTATTAAAATCAGCATTATTATTACACCTATGCCTCTCTCCTTGCTCATATAACCAGTCACAGGAGGCAATCAGGCCAGTCAGATATGATTTGCCCTTAGTTATGTCATGCAGACTGCTCTTGATTACACATCCTTCACATACCTAAGAACAGATCCCACGAAGGTGTGCTCTGCAACCTTCCTGTGGTCTGACCAACATGGTAGAGCTTCCAGAGGCTTGATTCCTGCTTTGTTTGGCCATGGTTGTTTGAATCATGCTTGAAGCTATATATTCTTTTTTTTTCTAAGTAGAAGCCTGACGACAATGGCATTTGTAAAGCAGATCATGGCTAGATTGAAAATACTGAATTGGACACCTGATAATGGAAACCAAGATGAGTTGCAGGAAGCATTTAAGATCTACTTGCAAAAGAACAAGCAACAGGCACAAAGGTCTCTGTTGCTTAACATTGTGAGGAGTTGCCAAAAACTAATGGGCCTGTTACTGACAGTGGTCTGTATTTATTGACTACTCCAGAAGTTACTATTTCTTTCTGTACACTTGCAAGGTTAGCAGATAGAATTAATAAAATGGAGAGTACCTCTTAAAAGTTCAGTCTGACATGTAGATAAGAAAACCTGCTAATGTTACAAGAAAGACCTAAGAAAACCATGGTGCTTTTGTTTTCTAAAGCACACAAAGATAGAGGAAAATAAAAATTCTTTTTATGTAAGGGAAGTTTTCATATATCTTATTGTCTTCACTTGTGTATAAAAGCCCTTCATCTCCTCATTACTTTGGGAAGTTTAGTTTCCTTATGTTGCTTTAACTTCATCACACTAAAAGAATACCTTTACGTGCTAAGTTCTGACCTATAATCACTTCAAAGCACAGGATTGTTGCCACAAAACATTGGGAAAATATCTCAAGAAAAAAAGGAAGAAGGTTACAATTTTTTTCTGAAAAAAATTTTTTTCTTTTTCACTCTTCTCTTAAAATAAATTTATCCTGTCATAGAATTACAAGGTGCAGCCATTTTGCACTCTTTAAGCTGTGAATTTACTAAAAATCATCCTGCAAGAATCCTCAAGTGTAACAGCAATCTAACAGAAGACAGTTATTGGAAGAAAGCTGTAGCAGGCTGGGAAGTTAGCAGAACTACAGAAAAAAGATGTTTTCTCACTAGCTAAATAGCAAATCATTAAATGATTATATTATTATTATATGATTTTATAATTAATATATTATATTATATAATTATGATATTAAATGATTAAAATAGAGAAAAGTCCCTGCACAGTTCAAAATCTTATCAGATATTTTGCTGCTTAGAAATGATCAAAGGATCATCTTCAAGTATTTCTCACATAAATTCATGCCTGCCTAGAATTGATGTAGAATTTCTCTTCACGATCAAAAGAATTTCTAGGCTGCACAGACTGATTTTTCATGATCACCATACTGGCAAGGAGTTTTGCCACTTAAATTAAAAGCACTAAAATAATACCAACAGAAAGAAAAAAAAAATATCCACAGTACAATTATAGTAATGTCTAGAGACACTTGTTGGGTAATAAGTCTTTGAAAATAAATCCTGGACCATGTTACAGGAATTTATTCTGAGCCTCCACTATACAAAGTAACATAAACATTGATTTTTAGTATAAGTCACCTCTCTATACAGACTAGAAAAAAATCATTTTTTAATAGCATTACAAAATTCAGGCTACTATATAGAAAGAAATTAAATCTTGTCATACACAAACAGAATAAAAAAGACAGTATAATTATTAAAGATATGCTCAATTTCAAAACAAAATAAACTTTAAAATTTCTAATTAGCCAACAAAGACAGAAAAAAGGATTTTCATATGATGTTGTTCAACCCTAGAGATTTTCTATTAGCTTCTATGTGAATATAAAGAACATCAGGGTTATACTACTTGCCGATGGTATCTTAGATTTAACAGTTGACCATGGCAATTGGGGATGGGAGGCAGGACGTGTAATAGACAATTTCCCATCTAATAATCTATTTCTGTGTCCTTTTAATGAACAAAGAGTGGAAGAAACATCAGAATACTTAAAATTTCTATCCCTCTACCATCCAAGTCTCCCCTAAATTTTCACTTGCTGATTAAGAGGAAACTGCTTTAAAAAATTCAGACATGGAGAAAATTAACAGTGAATGATTGTTCAATGATTCGTAAAAGACAGGCTAGAAGGGCTAAAAAAAAAACAATTTAGACCTGCTAAAATCAACACACTGCAAGCGTATGAGCCAAAAATCACTGAAGAGTGGAAAAATGGAAATTGGTGCCACCATTCTCTCCCTCTCTGTAACTCAAATGACATTTGGGGGCAGTGTTGCCCTTTTCGCTTAAAATTTTAGAACTTGACATTCTTAAGAGGCTTACAAATCCTGCACGCATAACTTAACTAACTTCATTAGACCTATCATATTTGATTCTTGCTGACATTTTATCCATGAATGCCACATGCTGTAAGAATAATAACTTGCATTACATATTACAGTTGACAAGTTAAAAGAAAAATTTTCTTATTGAGCCAAATGAAGGTTTCAAATTGTCCTCCAACTTCATGTTAATTCATAAAAACCTAATAATGTATTTTGATTACATTTCTCAGCTAGCTTCAAGAAATCACTAAACCAGTCTCCTAGCTATAAAACCTTACCTGCTAAATTTTTAAGCTAATAAATTTGCATTTTGGAAAGTTCTAAAATGAGAGTGCCAGGTGACTTCAACTTCCACAGTTACGTGGTTCTTCTACTTTCCTATTTCAATATTGGAAAAAAAAAAAAAAAAATCAAACCAGCTTAGTGTTCCCATAGCTTTTATTTGCCTATGAAGCTCTTAATAACAGTCAAGTTTTTCCCAAACTAAACTGAGGCCACTCACAATGTTGGACAACAATATTTCATTGACCTTCCAGACGCAAGTACTTTGCCACTTTCTTTTTCTTTTTGAATTAGAAAGTAGCTAAGAATAGCCACTACAAGAAGTAGTTGTTCTGTGTTTCATGAGATTAATTTCTATGCAAATTCTCACAGATTTCTGTAAGGCTAGACTGAGCTTGAGAAGCAATAACAGCGTATGGAAGTTACCAAGAATACATTATAAAATCAAACTCACAGGGGACCAATGTACTTATCAACCACTTACTAGAATGAAAATTAATGCTATGATGTGGTGACCTAAGAAACATGACTGTTAAAAGAAACAAAGTTCGTAACTTTCCAAATTGTTGACGAAAAGTACTCTATTATATGCTTTTAAAAGTAAATGATTATACATGGTAATTAGTAACGAATTGCAGGCAGTCGAAGTATAAATGTCTCCACTGTTTTGAGGAACTGAAAAATCAGGTTCTGAATTGATCGAACTCCAGATTTTTAATGTGCAGGCCTGCTCCAGGACTGTGTCTAATTTTAAACTCATCAGTGAACTCCTCAAGCTTAAGATGAATACAAAAATTTCCCCTAGTCTCCCTGTCTAGAGAGCATAAGGTCAGCGTAATTGAATCAATTCTAAAGCTAAAGTCAGACTTAAAGCAATAAATCTCCTTCTTTATTTCTCACTGTCTCTTTTTTTTTTTTTTTTTTTTTTAATGTAATTCTGGACAGAATTGATGAGATTTCAGTTTTAGCACAATTAGACGCTATTCAGTAAGAATAAGGTCCATAGTGAGATAATTATCTCAGACTCTTTACACTCACTGTAGTATCTAAAATCTTGACCAAACTCCACCTTTTTTCTGCCACATATTAAAACTACCACACCCATTAAATGTAAGAAAATTCCTGAGTACTCAAGTCTAAAAGGAAATTGCTATGTATCATTACAATCTCTGCCAGCGAATAAGAAAAATAAGCAAATACACATTGAAATTAGTAGACTAACCCATAAAGTATGGATTATCTATTTAATATACCACGATATATGATGACCTGCTCTGCCACTCATGCTACTTCCCTGAGCAAGCTGTCCCTGGAAAGGGAAATAACGCTAGAATTAATTATGGACATAGTAATTACTTAATAAAATATAATCAAATTTAAGATTTTTTTTTTTTTTTTACAAATAATATTGTCTTTGTTTAAACTTTGTAAAACTTTACACTGATGAACTTCTTACTGTCCCATCACATGAGCGCATGAGGAACTTAAAACTTAACACTAAGAGATTTCATTGAAGTTTATGGTTTCTCACTTGTGTTTTGTTATCATTTTCATGTTTTTCCTCTCATCTTACCTATACATTCACTAGTTCCCATTTTCTCTCAGCTTTCCATGACTTTCTCTTGTTTTCCTGTTAACATGTATTCTGGGTTTCTGCTTGATGTTCACAGGAAACAGTAAACAACTTTGCACATCCCAAAGATGCCTTATCGACCAGGTGAATGGGCCAAACACAGATTTTCCTCTATGGTCAGAATAGCAGGGATTTTTCTTCCATGCTTTGGATCACTCTGTCATTTGTCAACTGAATATATGCAAATGTGTGGAGGTTTTTTTTCCTGATACAAAAACCATACTGTACTGTATTTTTCAAGGTGTCTCCAAGGATAATGATTACTTGGACACATGCAATTTTTAAAAGAGAATAAGGTAAAATCATATTTAAAAGTACCTCCTGCATGAAACTGCTTCACAGAAATTATAAACACAGCCAGATTCAGAGATTTTCAAAACAAAACTATGCTACACTATATGCGAATGAAAACAAAATTCCGGGGGAGCTTACTAATACCTAATACTAATACAATTACAGTTTTCGTCATGTCCATAGGTCTTTTTTTTTGTAAAATAGGAAGTAATATAACAAAAAAATCACACCTCAATTTTGCTTTCTTAATATTTGCATCGCAACTATGCCATTTTAAATGTTATTATATATGAAAATCCATAATTAGATCACAAATAATTCATTGAACTACTTAACTGAATAGCTTTTTCACATTGATTAGTTTCTTACCCATATTAAACATGTATGTTATAGCCTACAGACATGCATGAGATTTATTCTAGTAAATTTTCTAGTAAAAAACTATGCAACAGAATTGAGGGAAATCAATGAGTAGTTCTCAATTAACTTTCTTTTCCTATAGAAAGAATTTTTCACCTTTACTATAGAAAAAACATATTTGCAATCAATCATAGTTGACCAAAGATGTCACACTGCATGGCGCAGCTACACCTTGACTGGCAATTTTGTGAGCTTTTAAACTGTTAGCAATTGCTTTTAGCATGAAAGAAATCGAATCTCAAATATACACTGACCCATACCTGTTTGCATCTCACAGAGTGTTGGGTACATCTTTGACAAACAAACAAAAAACACAAAAAAAAAGCACTGTGTATGAACAAGTGTTCTAAATAGGAAAAAAAAAAAAGAAAGTCAATTAGCATAAATTCACAATCAATACATTCAACATTTCATTGTGGTCTCACATGTGCCCTGAGCACTTCTGCTTTTTGTCTATCTCTAACCTCAATAAGCTGCTGACATGAGAATCCCAGAACATAATCAGTACATAACACCCAGCTCTGCAAGCGGCACATTAATCTACCACAACTGCAAATACACAACCAGGTGCTTATTAGACAAACTTAATAACCAGAAGAATTTGAAAACTGAAGTCCATCTAACCCAAAATTGATATCCAAAATTTCTGAATCATTAATTAGTTCCAGCTGCACACTTTTTACAAAGGAAAGCAGGAAAGGAAGTATCTTGAAGAGAGCTTGCACAACTGGTTTTAGGAAGACATTTTGAAGAGTAACATACTGTTGAAATTCAACACTCATTATGTTTTGAAATAAGAAATAGGGTCCTTTTCCCTTATGCCATTCTAAATGGAATTGCTTTCAGAGTAGAACTTGCACTTTAAACAAAAAAGTTGGTGTGCATAAATCCTACATTTCTTTGAAATTTGCCCCCAAGGAATCACTGGCCTTTGTCAAGTAGCTCTGCAACTGTAAAAGAGTAAAGCCAGCTGCAGGGCCTTCTGAATAAACAGCCTTTACTTTGCCTATGGGACTGAGGAATGGAATAGGTATTTTACTGAAATGCAGACAGTGGTGGCCCACTTCTCTCTACATCAATTTGTAAACATACATTTATTTGAGCCTTTCTGCATTAGGAATCTTCATTTTTCCTGGGTGATTCACTAATACGGTTTTCCACTAAGCCTCTCAGCATAGCATCACTGAACCTCTTTCCTACAGGAGGATAAACACAGTCTGAGTAATGAAAACACAGATATCAGCAGGGCTCTCTTGTTGCTCAGAAGTTGGGATGCCTGCACAGCACCACTGCTTAACTCTGAGACCCTTCTTTCTCTGTTCAAGCTTTCCCAGGGTTATATGAACTAAGCTACATTACAATTGTACCCTGACTTAGCAAGGTACCTCAGCCCCAGTGAACCAACATGCTAATAAGAGGAGAATCAACATGTTTTTCAATTTATGTATTCACTATAGTTTTCCTACCTACTCTCATTACTCTGAATATTAGCATCAAGCACCCCAAACTGCAATATATGTATCTATTTTCTTTCTATTTTTTCCTAAGTTTTCCTAAATTAAAATTGAAATTTCCATTACTGAATTTCTGCTAGGAAGGGAAACCAAATGCCCCATATTTTACTATCTAGCCTCTTGTAAGTGGACTATATTAAGTTAATTTTCATGTTGCTTGACAAATAGTACACTGGAAGACTGATCAGTTCATAATCAATTTTTCTTCAGTATTATAATATGCTTTACAAGCAAATACTGAAGCAAGGGATATTTCATCTATCTGTGCTGCTGTCTTAGGAACAGCTAGCATTCTTACCAAATAGATGAATGAAACGCTGGGACACATTTCAGGAGACCAAACCAGAGCTCTGAATTGATGTATTAAATCTATTCAAAGTATTATGTTTTTTCTTCATATCTGAATCCCAATAAAAATGCAAACAGTTTCTTTCCTTCCCATCTCTCTAAAAGTTTTCTTTCCAAATTACCAGTTCTCAAAGTCAAGCCAAGATCATTAGCATAAATGTTAGGGAAAAGATTTACTCTGCAGAGCCATTAATATGGCCAAATGTTAAGCTTAGTTCTTCCAGCACTGTTTCATCACAATGTAGGATGTGAATTCATCTCTAACTTGATGTTGCTATTGTGATAGATACAGAGGGAAAGAAAAGGAAGATGTTGCACTGTTATATATGTATTCTTTCAAAATATCCATTAAACTGAGATTAATCTGCCCCATCTGCTGTTCAGCCAGAATTTGAAGTTTGCATCCCTTTTTAAAAAACTTAGAAAATATTCTTAGCATCCTGATGTTTCTGATTTCTGCTGTCTGAAGTTGAAGAAGTCTTATTGTAACTGTTCATTAACAGACATACATAATTTAATTTATTGCTTCCAAAGACTTTTAGTATATCTACAGAATGTGGGATGACACACACCATTGATATTCCTGAGATTCAATGGAATAGATCTTCTGTGTAAGATGAGGTATTCATATTATTTAAGTGCCATCATTACCAATCTTTGAATGAGTATCTTCTGACTTGTTCATTTATCTTACACAAATCAATCTACTCCCCTTGTTTCCATAGACAGGCTAGTATAAGTGAAGATGAAATTATTAGGGACTGTATCCTCTCTTTCAGAGTTAGGTATTTATGTTTTATTTACCTGGACAAAACTGTTCCATGTAGCTACATGATCCTAAATATTTGAATTTGAAAATATTTTCTCTGACTCAATCCACCTGAGCAATAACTTACGTAAACTGAGAGGAATTACTACATTTTTCATCACAACTTTCACAGTATGCAGAATGAGCAAATAAGTTGTCTGTTTTGGGAGGATCTTTCTGCATAGACTGGCTGACATTAAAGATTATATTGCAAGAGATTTTGTAAACAACTCCATTAAAAACAAGTTAGACCTTCTCTCACTAGACTCTCATGAATAATACAGTTCTCTGCACTTGCAGCTCTACAAACATTTATTAGTGCTGAGAATAACATTATGCTTGCTTACTACATACCATGATGATTGACAATGATATTCACCCTAAGCAGACCCAAAAACAAGGCTTTGGGAGTTACAGAGATGGCATGGAAGGGCGAAGAGGTACTCTTCTTGCTCCTTACAGGTAGAAAACAAACAATTGTTATTTACAGAGCGGTTTCAGTCCGTTCTTCTCTGGGAGTTTATCCTTCAACCCAGTTGTTCTTGAAAAGGCTGATATAATTTATTCAGCTATGAAAGAAATATGCTGTGTTTTCTATTCAGCTGCTCTGAATGCACAAAATGTTCACTTCTATGTATAATTCACAGTGGCCAGAGAAAATGATAAATAAGGGTAAAGACAAAAGCCGCAATGTTGAGTACCATGGGTACCACTGGGATCTATGCAACATCCAGGTTTATTTAACATTCTCATGAATTCCCTGTAAGGGGAGTAAACTGTTATAATGAGATCTGTAGATGATTCTAAATTGAGAGAACTTGTAAATACCAGTGAGAACAAAAAATAATACAAAGATATCAACAGAAATTAGAACGACAAACAGAAGCTAAAAAACTCAATTTCAATCTAAATATGTTAGAAAAATGTTAGCAACATAAAAGGGCATGACATCTCTCTATGCCCTGAGAATGAGCTTCTTGCTATTGAATTTTTACATATATCCCACTTCATAAATACTACCCAGGATCTTACTGTATTATCAGCCTGTCCCATTGTATGCACCGATATCCCTTTCTCCTAAATTCTTATGGATCACAGTCAATAACAGGGATTGGGAAAGGATTCTCTAATGTGGTAGATAGACAGAAAATTAGATACATTTTTGTAGGCAAATATGAAGTTAGAGGAGCTCAACGCAACTTTTAACTCCAAATTAATATTCCAAGTTCTGACCAGTTTAGTGTATAGAAATTCATCAGAAAATTGGAAAATATTCAGAGGAGTACTACAGGTATGAGAAAAGCTGATTTAAAAGATTTTAAAGAAACTCATCTCTCAGTATGAAAGCAAGAGGGTGCCAACAGAGTTATGAGCAGGTGTTTTGCAAATGCCCACTGATTTTAGATCACACAACCACAGACAGAAAGGAATGTAGTTGAAGAATGAGCAGTCAGAGCTGCAGGAAGACTGCACACACACACAAAAAGACATAGTAAATACTAAGACAGCAGATAGCATTCAATAGCTTAAGAATTTTTTTTTTTTTTTTTTTTGATTAGGCTGCGAATAACATAATTATTTACAAAACTCCCAAGGAGTCAATTGTATATGCCCATATAAGTTCCTTTAGCTCAGTACAATGTAGTTTTCTACAGCTGCATTGCTTTCCCTTCCCTGTGTGTGACAAGAGCTTAGATCTTCTCAAGGAAAGCCCAATGCACAGATTTCTGCTATATTTTTACCCCCATAAGAATTTTTTCTACCTCTTCTTTTTCACCCATAAGTACGACACATCTGTGCAGTTCTAATAAGTGATGCATATTTAATTGACAAAGGCAAAAACTGACAGTTCCCAAAAGGGTTAAAATCTGAGGTCCCTCCACAACAGAAACCTCAGGTCATGATTCAAGTGTTGTTTTTTCAAGTTGCAAAAAACACCATTTCTTCAATTCATTACCGACCAGACAGGAGTCTATAAACACTGTGGGTTTGCATTTATTTATTTATTTATTTATTAAGACACAGAACCTCAAGATAAAAAATGTCTTAAAATTGGTAATAAAAATTCTTTTTCTCACTCTTTTATGAGTGAGAAAGAAATACCTAAACCTTGGCAGATTCCACAGCTTCAACTACTCTGTAGTATCATCAACTGATATATAAGGGGGTGAATGTTTATGTGGGTGTATGGTTTCCTGCTTGTAACCATATATAATTTTTAAAAGAGCTTTAAAGCCCAGAAACATAAAGAAAAAAACACAGACATGGTATATGCCAAGTGTCGCAAAAGCTAGAAGTATGTATTATGATTTCAATGGAGATCTGCTGGGGAAATCTTCAAGTGAGCATACCCATACCGAAAACATCATGTTTTACTGAACCCTACCCCACAGAAAATAATACACGCACAGAGAAAAGTCAGGATGGGCTCAGGGATCCTTGGCTCAGTCAGTCCTGCAGCGTGGCTGCTGGGTGTGGTGAGGGCCTGCCTACCCTACCTGTCATGTCGGGAAAGCACATGGGCTGCAAAAAATGGCCCTCTCAGCTGGCGCCTTGGAGGAGTCCCTTCCACACTCCCTGCAGGATGGCAGGTGAGCAGCGAAACCTCTGCCCGCTCTCCCTCTGTCTGCCCGCCCTGAGGGCAGTGCCATTGTGCCACTACAAGATGGCTGCCATACTGAAGGGAGGTGTTGTCACGCTACCACAAAATGGCTTCCAGGACGCCATCTGGGGCAGGCCTTGCCCATCCGGCTGCCCCTCTGAGGAGAGTGGGGTGGTTAATGCTTTTTTTTTGAAATGTCTGTCTGATATTATAACAACAAACAGTATTATATTTCTTCTCTTTTTCTCTTTATTTTCTTCTTTTCCCTCTTTTCCTTCTTTGTTTTCTTTCTTCTTTTCCATAAAGCTTGAAAAACTTTAAGCCCAAGCATTTCTGTCGGCTCTACAGTTTTCAAAAACAAGTCAACCTTTGGTTTAGTGAATACTCATCTAAATCCGTGCTGCTGCCCAAAGCCGTGTCAGCCCGCAGCGGGTTTATCTGTAGCACGCTCTCAGGCACAGTCTTTCCAGACTAAATATGAATGTGTTAAAATAAAGCTGCAGAGCCGCTGGAAGCCAAACGAATGGAAAGCTCTGACAAGGACTTATGAGGACAAGCAGGAACAAACCTAATTCTGTTCAAACTGCAAAAGTTATCCCAAAATAACAGTCATTGCTTGAAAGTGGTTCCTCCCTTCAACACAGGCAGTTATTTGTATGAGGCCTCGCTTCCAGCTTATCAGTTTGTAAATCCTGACTTGGATTTTTTATCAACCCTAATCCTAGCTGGATTAGTTAAAATTAGGAAACCTGCTCAACTGAAATGGAAAATACTTTGTTCAGTCTTTTGAAAAATGTCTTTTTAAAAACTTTTTTTAAGCACTTTTTATATATTACAAAATTTTGCAGATTCTAAAATAGAACTTTTTTTTAATCTAATTTTCCTAAGCGGATAGGTCTTTGTGTATCTTTACCAATTTCTGTTATAATGAAAAAATTGATAAGTTTACACATAAAAAGCCGCCACAACATAAAAAGCTGCCAACACAAAAATTTCCAGCCATATTCTTTCATACCCTGGGTATATCCCCATCTCAAGGCATCTTTCTGGGACTTCTCAGCGTACCCACCTTGGAAAAGGGCGATCGCAGTCTCTGCCTGGAACAGGACTTTTTCACCATCGCCCTGACTCTCATCTTTGGCATTTTGAGATTATTTTTACCTACTTTTCGCTTTAATAGCTTGTGCTCTTCATAGGCATGGCATTAGCAAAAGTTTCCCTTGAAAAGGCTGTAAATAACAGCTGTGTTGTAGGGACATACAGACTTTTTTTAAAAAAATAAAAAGTGTGAGTACCTGCTGGAAGATGCACAGTCCTCTGAGATAAAGATTTCCAAGTTGTGAGATCTATGGACAAGCTCTGCGGGCAAGATCTATGGGCAACCTACTCTTGTCATTTCATTCCGTTCTTTAAGCGGACATGCTTTTGTATTTATGCCCTTGGAACACTTGCTGCAGGCTCAGGGCTGGATCTTTCAGCACTGCAAGCTGGTAAATCCATACAGATCAAACCACTGCCTGTTCAGATCAAATCTAGACTCAGTGTAAGCACATTAATGTAAGAATTACATCTGAACTAATAATCCCCCAGTCTCAATAGCGCTCCAGACCTGTAACGTCTCTGCACCATGTCCAGATGCAACCCAGATTATACCTGACAGCTCAGTGCTTCTGCTTTCTGCTGCCATGCACTTCCCAGGCTGGGGTTAGGACAGACGGAGTTTGTTCCCCACATCAGCCCTCACCGAGGTTGGGTTTTCAGTTTCTCTGAGCCAGATGAATTTGCCTCCTCTATTTTAGGGTGAGAATTTGTAATGGTCTAACATTGATCCTACATTTAAAATCAGAACAAATAATCCCTTCTAGACTGTTTTGTACCTAAATTGTAATTTCCAAGTTTCTCCTCAGTTACTCTACATCTTCCCCTCCCCATCATCTTGCCTGTATACCTCCTTTAACAGCTCTTTCAAACTAAATGAGGAGTAAATAGCCCATCAAAATGAATATACACAGGAGCAGGCATCATGGTCATAAAAATAAAACAGTCCCCAGTCCATCATTGTCCAAATTTATGGTTGTGATCTTAATGCCTTTCCATTGATGGAAGTAATCCATATTTATGATAGCATAAGTACGAGCCCTCATCTTTTAGGGAGCCAGAGGCAATTTTTCCATGGGCAAGATGCCTTCACACAGAGGAAAACTGATACAGATTTCTGTAATGTCAGAAAGATATAAACAACCTGGGTAAGAAGAATGCACAGCAGACTTTAAAACAGCATTGTGCTGGACTGTTAAGGCAGCTGCATTCCATATGGGTGCCAGCATATGCAGAACGTGCCCATTCTGCTGTATGGGGCAGTCAGTACTTTGCAGGATGGAGCTCAGCTGCATTTTGAGAGCCCCAAAAGGCTGTTTAACGCTGTGAAGAAATACAATTCTTATGCTTGTTGTACTAGTTGTACTGCTGGAAGTGACACTTTACAATGTACATTTTTCTTCTGCCATTTCTGTTTCATGCTGCACGATTTTATTTTCTCACAGACCACTGGAAGATATCAAGCACTCATTTCAGAGGCTGGATTAGTTCAATAGCATTGATCAAAGGATTTTCAGTTAAACTTAGTTTTTGGCAGCAAATTAGCTCAAACACAAGTTCCCTCTAGAAAAGGGTTGGCATCTAATCTAACACAAACCAGTGACGCTTGGGTTTTGACAGCCAGGGAACATTTTTTTGCTATCTAATTGAGTTTCGTCAAGCAGCAAAGATTTTGATATGGCACCATTTTCCTCAATATGCTAGCATCACATCACTGTGATTCAATGCCTTGAAACGTTTAGTACGGAACGAAGATGTGGCGAGACAGCACTTGTCATCCTTTTTTTTTCACCCCCTTGGAGCTAACTGTACTCCCTCTGTTTCTAAGTACTGATTCTGTTGCTGCTTGGAATCTAGGGGCTATCTGACCTTTTGTATTTGGTCAGGGCACTTTCCTATGCCTCATACATTGCTGTCACGTATCCTGAGAAAATCCAGGATGTGGTGATTTTATTTTGTGGCACTGCCATAGTTCAGTAATAATTCAGAGAGTATTTCATATTTTGGGGGGGATTATATATCTATCTATCAGATATATATCAGATAGATATATAATATATATCAGATAGCCTGCAAGTCCTCAATGATTTATGGAAAATTGTGTTTATAACAAGCAATCTTATTAGAGTAAAATAGATTAAAAGTTGCCCTCAGTTACACTGAAACCTGTCAGATTGTCTGTGTGCTGCTCAGTGCCACTCGAAGTGTAATTTAGGATAATATGGGACATGATCCTTGGTATAACTCAATATCTCTGTGCTGATCTCAGGTTCACTATTTACAAATGCTCATTACTTTAAGACACCCTTCACATAAAGGCAAATTACCATATATATTACTTCCAGTCCTTGCTTTCTCCTCCCATCCCTGCCCACTTAGGCTGTATATTATGATATTTTCATACAAGAAACCATATGAAAAATAAATCTTGTTACAATGTTTTAGGCTAACTGATTTAATGCAACATGGCTGTAAGATTAGAAATAGCAAAATAAATTTGATTCCATTCTGACTCATACATCTTTAAAAGAGCTGATAAGGACATTCTTACTGAATAGTCATGTCTGCCTTCATTTACATTTGAGCAACACACAGTTTTAAAAGGGAGATATGGGAGTTTAAAAAGTGTACAATAGTATCTCACAGCTGTAACCAAAGGCAAAACTGTCCTGATAATCTTCACAAGAATGTGTAAATCATCAAAGAAATAGTGCATGAGTCTTACAGCTTTGCCCTTTGGGAAGGCAGGTAAACCAAGCAAATTTATTATGGATGCTTCTAAAATACACACTAAACAAAGAAGCAAGTGACGGTCCTTTCCAACCTTAATGATTCTATGATTCTGTGATAGTATTTTTATCAAAAGTTTTACAATCATGCTTTAAATGAAGATTTTTGGCAATTTTTCTGATTGTTTATGGGACAAAAGAGCTCTTGTGTGCCAGGATTTTCTGCTATTAATGTTCAAATTGCAGAGACTTTAGTGATTAAAAATAGCCCAGACACTGTGATTAATATGAGATAGATTAGTTTGTATTGATATTGTGTTGTATTGATATAAATCTACTGGTGTTCTGCCAGGTTTATGCTGTGTACACCAGTAGAGTCACACTACAACCTTCGTATTAGTATACAACAGCCAGGTTGTTTTCTAAGTTGAGGAACCAGCAGTGCCTGGTTTCTGAAGGAGTTTTGTCTTTGTTTTTCCTTGCTTCACCTCTTTCCTTACTTGTGTGGCACACCTTGTGGTTGTAGCACACCTTGTGCCTCGCTCTTCGCCACCGGCTGGTCTCAGGACACAGATGTCACATATTTATCTCTACCAGCCACTGAAACATCGACATTTGGATTTCTTACTCCATGTCAGATCTTGCTGAGGGTGGCCAAGAGTTCAAAATGTGAGATGGGCAGGTGGACAGTGAAATTTCATTGTCCTCCATTCCTCAGGAAATGAAGGTCAGAAGTTCAACTGAAAGGAAATAACCTGTGCAGTCTGTAAGTGAAAGCTTATTCAGCGGACACTAACATTAAACAGCAGCTCTATGGTTATTTATTCAAGCTACCAGATGAAAATAAAAACTATGTTTATTTAGACCTACACTAATTAGTATGTCGTTTATAGGTTCAAACTTCTGTTTTTCTAAATTACTGGTAGTTGCTTTTAATCTGGAGTGTTTTAGACAGGAATTTAACAGACGGTTAGGATTTTATGTAAGTTGTCATGGCTGCTGCTACATTGAAAACAACCCAAAACCTGAAATGAACACATCTGGATTGGGGGAAAAAAATCAAATGATAAGTAAAATAATCTCAATTAATGCTTCTTCTGCTTGATTTGCTGAAAAGTATAAAAGGTAGTGGCAATGAAGAGCTGTTGATCCCGAAGTCACACGCCAGGCTACCTGATTCATGGCAATTATAGGTTTAGAAACTCAGCTTTTGTCTCCTAATTCAATCCCTTCTTCTTCTGGCTTATAGTGCGAAACTAATACAATAAGAAAGCTACTCAGAGGCAGGAATAGATGACTACCTCAGCGGCAGGAATAGATGAGTACCCTCGTTTTGTTGGAGACTTAAAGGAATTCTGCTTGGTCTGGAAGCTGATGGTCTGACGGTGCTGATGGTGTTGATTTCAGTTCATTCGTGTTAAGCATTACAGTCCCGAACCATATGTTTCAGATAATATTGGAATCTAGAGTAGATTCAAATACAATAGACCTTATTGAAATATACTTCATGGTAACAATATAAAAAGAGAAACAAACTGCTTTCTAACCTTTAACATTACTTAAAAAAAAATAAAAATGGGAAAAAAAAAAAGGACATGATATTATTGTGGACCAAATGCATTCTTTTAACAGAAAGAACTAAAGCAGCTGACTGCTAACTCCCAACTCTTTAGATTGGTTTCCTTGTAGGTAGATGATGTTGTATGTTGACCTCACTTTAAAGCAGCAGAATATTAGCAAAATTTGAATTTAGATTTGGTGTTCCAGTTCCTGGCCATAAGAAACAATTGCATTCTCTGCTTTGAGTCTACTCTCTATAGGTATTTGAATTTTGAAATGAACATTTACCCCAGGCAGATGTTACCAGAAGCGAAAGAAAACTATTTGGGCTGAACTCTGCCTGCTATTAGTGCTTTTTCAGCCAAAAGGCTGAAAAGCTGTGGAGTCACATTGTAGCCTGTCAGCATGCTGATATTCAAAAATAAATGTCATAAAAATCAACAAATTCAAATGCCAACATCTGGGCACTATTAAAGCTAAAATTGGGGTGCCAAAATTCCTGGCTCCCAAAAATAGTAGAATGATGTGTCTGGGAGAATCTGTACTTTACCAATCACATAATTAAAAGTTGATAAGAAGCCTTTTCAAACTTTACCCATAATCTGATAGAAATAGTATGTATTGAGATGAATCATTTATTCTTTTAACAAATCTGATAGCTATTTTATAGTGAAACAGGTGATTTATTTCTTTAAACATTTTTCCAATAACCCCTTCTGAAGCTTCTATGCTCTAGTAGGAAAAAAAGAAGCATTTTAAATGCACATTTTTTTTTGGATTAGTCTGTTTTCACACAGAGCACACCAACATGAATCTTTTTGGACATTGTGTTTAAAACAAACAAAGAAAAAATGATATATTGTGAATATGGAGTCTCCTTCTCTGGAGATCTTCCAAACCCGCCTGGCTGCCGCCCTGTGCCACATGCTCTATGTGTCCCTGCTTGAGCAGGGTCGCTTCTAGAGGTCGCTTCTAACCTCAACCATTCTGTGATTCTGTGTTACATAGTATAGCAGGGATCTGGAAAAGCTTATCACAGTTCAGTTCCCAAAAGGGGATGTACACTCCTTTTTCCATTGGCATCTTCAAAATGACTAAGCAATTTTTTAACACAAAAAGGAATATTAGGTAAGTCTCTATGTTGCTTAAGCGGTCTTAAGATGCAGCTTGGCAGCAGACGACCAGGAAGCACACCAGAATCCTATAATGACAAAATGTTATACAAACTACCAGAAATACTCAATGGATCACTTGTTTTAGATGATATTTCAAAACCACTATGCTTTCTGAAAACATAGGCTTATTTTCATGCTTTCACACCATAACAACTCTCTCTGCCTCTTTTTTTTATTACGGTGTTAATAAAAAAGTATCTTGGCTGCAGACTGAGATGACAGTTTTTATTATAGCTCTATTGCACACTTACTGCAAAGTCACCAATACTTTACGTTTTCCATTTTTTTTCTGTGTAGGGGGATTTTGCAGTTATATTAATACACTTTTAGAGAAATTAAAGGGCTCAAAGCCAAAGGATGCAGAACCATTGTTATTACAGAAAAGATTTACATAGAGCAATGTAATGGGTTTTAAGTATGAAATCAACATTTTTTAACAGAAAGATGATGATGTCCTGGGTTAGTGGTGCTGTGCTTAAGAAATACCTTGCTACTGCACATAGTATAGTTTCCGTATTAATGTCCTTGTCAGACTACTTAAAAATACTTTGTTTCTAAAAAAAGAAAAAACACAAAAGAATTACTCAGTACAAGCATACTTGTCTGAAATGGTCATGTTACCTGCCTTGTATTCTACAACCTGGTGTCAACCAAATACCAGTGACATTTGGGTCTATAAATTTTGATTTAGAGTCTCCTTTTTTGCTACAGCCTGAAAGAAAAGTAACTATATAGGATTTATGTTACTGAACAACTGATTTAAGCATTTCCAAACGAATAAGTAGAACATTCATGTCCTTGACTGTCAAAGAAGTGCACTGCTATGGAGCTCTAGTGGAGAGAATCTAGTTTCTGAATCTCCCTCTAATATTTCCCTGAAGCAAAAGAGCATTATTTTTCTCACATTCAACTCATACATGGTTTTCTAATTACTGCCAACATATATTAGTTTTTTTTTTTTTTAAAAAAAAAAAGCAAAATCAGGAGTGACCTTGAAAATATTCTGAAGCTGAAATCAGATTCACAAGGCAACAGACATTAATTCTAGTGGATAGTAAATAGACAGAAAAGAGTTCCTCTCTGTGTAGGAAGGAACCAGGTTGGGAGTTTAATTGGCAACCTATGTCCAAGTGTGCAGTAGGGACGCTTCCTGCTGTAGCTGAGCTGTTATTATCTAGCTATTATCTCAATAAAACTACAGAGAATACATTCTTGGTTAAAAGCTTTTCACATGATAAAGTTCAGCAATAATAGCTCAGGTGGGAGTTTAGGGCTAAAATTTTATTATTTTTGAGATATTTTTACTCAACAGGACCTAGAAAAATAAAAGGCTTTTCTCTATGAGGAATTGATTAGACAGACTAGAAGGGAAGGAAGGAAAAAAACCACTTCTTTCTTGAGTGGTTTATAAATATGTAAAATTTTCAAATTCTCCAAACAAAATTAATCTGAAAAATAATTGATTTGATCATTGTGCACAATGTAAACCAAAGAATAATAGAACCGTTACGATTGGGAAAGACATTTGAGATCACAGAGTCCAAACATAAAACATTTAACACCTTGCCTACTAAACCACATCCCTAAGTGCCTCATCTACACATTTCTTGGGCACTGCCAAGGACAATGACTCCACCACTTCCCTGGCAGCCTGTTCCAGTGCTTCACCACTCTTTCCATGTAGAATTTTTTCCTGATATCTAACCTGAACCTCTTCTGACGCAACTAGAGGCCATTTCCTCTTGTCCTATTTTTGGTAATTATTTTGGAGAAGAGACCAAATTCCACCTCACTACAACTTCCTTTCAGGTAGTTGTAGAATATGATAAGGTCAGCCCTAGGCCTTTTCTTCTCTAGACTAAATAACCCCAGCTCCCTCGGCCGCTCCTCATAAGGTCTGTGCTCCAGCCCCTTCACCAGCTTGTTGCCCTTCTTTGGACACACTCCAGCACCCCAATGTCTTTTTTGTAGTCAGGTGCCCAAAACTGAACACAGTATTCAAGGTGCAGCCTCACCAGCCCCAAGTACAAATGTCAATTCCTACTACAAAGATCTTGGTGTTTTAATCCACACCCAGATACAACTTAGTCTGCATGAAATTACTCTCCGAGTGTTTTCATGTACAGTTATTTGGAGGGTAGAACATTAATGAGCTCTGAAACACTGAGAATTTGTTCTTGTGCTCATCAAGGGCCCAATGTTTAACGAACTAGAGTAAAGGGTTCTGTCAAATGTAAATGGTTTCCCATAAACACAACGTGCATGGCTTCTTGAAGATGGTAAAACTGCTATGGAGTGACATGCTACATAGCTGTGCTGTGTTGCTGGAGGGCTTTTCTGTGCATTTCCAACAGCTGAATTCAAATTATTTTTAGAGCTGTGATAAAAGATGGAGAACTTTTAAAAGAATAAAGAAATAAAGGAAAATTCAATAATATAAATTCAACAAAACCACAGCCAGAAGAAATTTTCTTCTGCCCAGTATTTCCTCCTTCATTTTTGTATTTGAGAACACTAGTTTCAAAGTTAATCATCTCATTTGTATTGATATACTTAAGATAGAGTCAGTACTCCAAAGTAGCAATCTCCTTATGTATCAGGGAGCTCAAAACGCTTAAAATGCTGCTTTTTTGTTGAAGGTAAAGAAAGCAGAACTGACCAATGTATATGCATTACAAAATCAGTGATGCTGCTTATTATTCCTCAGATGCCTCCCTTTCTCATCTGGCATTTAAAAATTTAGAGCTTTAGAGCTTTAGAACAATATACTAGTGCTTTGTTTGTAAATTAGATTACAGGAATAATATATTGCAAGAGTAATAAAAACTGGCATTTACCTGTCATCTTAGGGAAGCTGAATATTAGAAACCAATTAATTTTGATTTATTTTCAAACAATAATGACACTTCCTTCCCTTACACATATAATGTAATATATATTATAAATATATACCTTCAGAATATATGTAGGTCTACTGAGCTGAAACCACTATTCTACTTCATAAAGGATACATATACAGTGAAGTTGATAAGTATACT
>WBNA01000542.1:204213-218119 GCA_013398345.1 Nothocercus nigrocapillus
CCCTGAGGTTCTTGGATTCCGGTATGTGACATGGATAGAAAAACATGCCCTAGACAAGCATCCACTTGTGCCTCTAAATCCAATGGGCTTGGATTTAGAGACACAGAAACCTTCTATAGATGGGTTATGAGATCTCTTAAATGTTATCTGAGACATACAGCCTTGCTATAGGCATAATTACTACATATCTGAAAGTAACGTTTTCTGATCTGTAATCAGATGGTATTTATTTCTTTAATTTGAAAGTGCATGAAACTACGATGCTTGGAAAACTATTTGGTCTACAGTTTCAGTCCAGATATTCTATGAGTTATGTTTAGTTAAGTAAGGGCAGAATAGTCATCTATATGGAAGCCCCATGTTTACTACTTTTTTTTTTTTTCTTTTCATATTGTTAATAGTATCAGAACATTCTGCACACCATCACCCATGTCATTTCAGCAAGAGATGAAGTGAGCATTACACATGTGCCCATAGTGGGACTGGTATCATACAAAGTAGGTACTTCAAAGCATCATTTCCTACAAAGAATGAGAAATGAAAAGGAGCACACTTGCTGTGGACTTTTATCAGATGCTCTGCAATTATTTCTCAGAAGCTCCAAAGGAACTTTTCTTTTGTGAAGATATAACTCCGTATCTGTTTTAACAAAAGAGCTAGGAAATAGTGCTGGTGCTTGAAGACTTATTTAGTTGCCATGGTTCTCTTGAGCTTTCTGAAGGCCCAGAAGAGGCCTATGGACATAATTTAGAAATTAGGGCAGTGAGGGCTTGTGAAAAAAAAAATTAGGGATCCTCTAAGAAGCACTAGACTAATTCATCACACCGTGTTGTTTTCTAAGTTGCTCCATAAAATAAGACTCTGCTCCCATAGCACAGCATTGGTATAAAACAGCACTGACTTCCAGGTAGCCAAGCTTGCATACAGTACTTTCAAGACATGTTACAGTACTTTCAAGACATTGGCATTTTTCCATTTGTAATAAATGTAAAATTTTCTTTATGGGTTCAGAAAATAACTTCTTCTATTTATCACATTTGCTACTTAGACCCTTTTAGTGGTGATTTAAAAAATGCCTCCCTCTGAGTGTTTTGCGTATTTCATTAGCTCGCTAACCACATTCCTCTAAAGAGCATCGTTACCAGAGAAATAGTAATTATGGATTCAAAGGAGAAAAAGTCCAAGAACTCAGTGCTTCATGGTTATATTGTGGCTTAATTATGACTATATGTGACTATATTAAACATTTTCTCTCTCCAGATGATCATAATTTATATACACGTTTTCTCTGAAAAGTACTTATTTTGGAACTGCAGTTTCATGGAGGCTCAGAAAACACCCTCTACATCATTTGTCAACTGAATATTTTATTGAAAATGGACATAACTTCTTATTTACTTAATCTAAAGGAAAAGCCTTTTTTCTTTATACCGTGCAGCACTATTGCCTGATGATTAGTGTTGCCTAAGGAGTGGTCCTGCTTGAGGTGTGTAACATGCATACTTTTATTCCAATACAGGTGGTCATTCCACTCTTCAGCAAGATATTAACCAAAATGAATTGCCCTTATCGCTATGGTAATGAAGATAAATGTAAAAACTTCTTCATGAAAAACTATAGAAAAGCAGCTAAATATGCAAACCCTGTGCCTGCAATCGCTATAGTTCTAAGTATTGCCTATAAATTTCAAATGTTAGGATTGTATTGTTGCAACTTCATCTACCACAGCATAGAACAAATTTGTGTACATAAACATGTATAAAAATAGATGAAGTATTAATGCAACAAAAACTGGTATAATGCCATCAGGGAGGCTGGCTTTAAGCAGGGAAGAAAATAATTCAAAATGGTTGAAAAAATAAAGCTATTTCAAAACTGGTGATAGGTAAAAGAATTCCCTCTGGTAAGCTGGTTGTTTCTACCAGGAGAAATGATGATCAGAATATGACCGCACACCAGGAGAGCAGCAGGTGCTGGCCACAGTCTTATTCCCAGTAAGCTTCCTCTAGCATCTATATCATAAGTACACTTTTATCAGACATATGTCCAGTGGATACAAGAACAGAGTATATTAGCCCTGAAATTCATGCCTTTGAAAACTCCCTATTTTTTTTTATTGTATATGCCTGGAGCCCAAATCTTTCTGTCCTTTGAGACATCATTGAACTGCATTTCCTGTTACAATCAAAATTAAAGTTTCATCTCTCAGGTATTATACAGATGCCCACTTCTTATCAATAGGGCCCTGAAAGGTTTTGCAGTCACGTTTTTGCTTAGAAATATTCATTCTTAATTACATATTCTGAGTAAACACAAATGTCGATAGCTTTGTCTTGTCAATAGACACTCATAAAAAGTAGAGTAATTTCTATGGTTGGTTCTGGAAAAACCTTTTAAATATTAATGCAGCCAAGTGGAGATGATCAGCTGATCATATCTGTTTGAATCGAATGTATATGAGATGCTGTGGAGTTGCTGTCTTCAATTTATCTGGGTAAGTTAGATTTCTTTTTATCATCTCTCTGGTTTCTATTAGATTTTGGGTTGTAGCAAATATAGCAAGGAGATACTAGAACAGTTTACGAAAAAGCTATAAAAGTGGGGTTTTTTTTACACTGTGTCTTATAAAATTCCTGGTAAGAGAATGCTCACCTGTTACTATTCTTTTTGATGTTACTGAATCTGGCAGTGAACTACTAAATTATTTATTATTTGGCCTAAACTTTGGTCAAAACTTATTTCAATGGTTTATATGAATAAAGAGAATTTATGAAAATTTTCATTAAGATTCATCTTATGTAGCTTCAGTTAACTTGAAGAGAATTCTCTAATTTAAATCAGCATTACATCTGCTCATGCTCCATGCCAGTAGGAGATATATACCTAAAAGTTAATTTTAATTCACAAATAGTACATCTTAAATGATAACCAAAAAAATCACATATTCTTAGTCCTTTTCCCACTCACATTTCAGTGTGATCCTCCAAGAAACCAGCTATCCAGATTCTGTTTTAATACAGGAGCTGTACTACAACTGGCTACCATTAATTATGCATTTGCTGTTGACTAAGCTAAATAATGGTGAGGAGTGAATATTTTGTTTTCAATTAAGTAAAACTGGCAACAGCAAGTGAGAGCATTTTTTTTTTTTTAATATCCAAATCTCTGAACTATCCAGATCCAGTGACAGGCAAAAACAGGTCCTGAGTAATTTAAGTTTTGTTGCTTTTCATTATGATTTTGTCCACATAGGTTGTCATGTACACAAATACACAAGGGCTGAGTGCGGTAAGTTACAAAACAAATTCAGGTGTGGGATTCAAAGGTGTCCAGTGCTTCCCTGGGTGACAGACTCTTGTCCTCAAATTTGCGTTCAACTGAATAGGCAATGCATTGTTAATTTTCATTTTTTGATTATAACTTTTACATCTTTTATGAAAGCTATCAACCACACGTTTTCCGCTGGAGTCACCATGCCATGTCAGGTGGTCTCGTTGGTTGTAGTCATGTTCACTATAATAAGCTGCCTGAAAAGCAAGATTATTAAGTGAAAAGTGTAACCTTCATGCCAACCCTTGGAACCTCACCCACCTTCTTTTATCATATTGCCTGCTTCCAGTTGATTACTGTGTCCTACTACTCAAATCCCAACCCTCCTATTCCCATAAAGAGCTTTTATCCCAGGTCATCTAGGTCAATGTCCTCCTCATGAACAACTGCATAAACCTTTCCTACCAGATTACTGTTTAATCTGTTCTCCCAGAACTCTGAAGCATTGCAGGACCTATTTCAGTGCCTTTCTGTTCTAAGAAGCTTTCTCCTCATATTCAGCCCGATAGGGTCTGGATGCAGTTTTGCCCAATTAAGTTCCACAAGGCTGCTGCCTTCATTAAATCTCACACATCACAGAATCACAGGCGTCATGGGCAAAGATTTCTGAGAAAGGAAAGAAATTAGGGAAGAAGAGTTGAAGCATCTTACAAGTACTAGAGATGCAGTTACAAAAACAGCAGAGCTAAACTGAAGCAGCAGAAGGCAATACAACAAAAGATGATGACCTCATCTATTCCATTCACTGAAATTAAAACATCACTGTGTTAGTTCAAGTGGAACAAAAGCATGGCCAGGTAGGTGGAAAAATTTCTTATTCATCCCCAAGATATTCTACATGGACTTTGTTCTTAGAAAGGGCTATTTAAATTGCCTGCAGCAATTTTTTTTTCCAAACAAGTAAAAAGAATTTACTTTTCCTTTTTTCCATAAGATAAATTTAATACAAGCTAGACTATACTAAGACCATTTGCACAAGACTAACATGTAATATCTACTTCTCAAGAAAATAAAAAAAAATAAAGAACGATAAACAACAAATCTCCAACAGATAAATTACGTTTGTTTTGTAAGGTCACAGATGACAACTACAGTTTGGAAACAGAGAAATGAACAAATAAAATGCCTGTTAATAATGTGAAAGCAGAAGGAATAGAGGAAAGAAAAGGCAGCTGTTGTTCTGGGAATGACAGGTGAAACAAATATATTGCCTTATTTCAGCAGTAGCACCACAAACTGTTACACTGACACATGCACAAAAATAATATTAATATTATTTTATTTATACTTACAAACCTGTAACAAATAGAAATGCTATACTGATTTGCCCAGCTGAAACTTTTAAAAGTAAACATTTTTTCCTCTGAAAAATATCCTCTCTTGTTATACAGTCATTACTGAACAATCTATTAATTGCTAATCTCTTAAATAGATCTCTTTAAATAGAATCAAATAGTAGCAAGACAATGTGATTCTGTCTCATTCCACATTGCTTTTACATGTTCATTTTAAACCCTTAATCAATGTGGTCATTCAAAATTAGATTCAAAATTTTTAAATTCTGATGTCTAATTGTTCCCATAAGATTTATTTTAATTAGGAATAACTCAAAATAAAGAGGAATAACTCAAACAAAATAAGGTGCCTTGATAAATTTTTCATTATAAATAATCAAAGTGCCATTAGACAGCAGTGTCTAACTGCTGTCGGTTTTGCGTAAGCAAATGAGTAACTCCCTAGCTAATG
Source organism: Nothocercus nigrocapillus (assembly GCA_013398345.1). Lineage (NCBI taxonomy): Eukaryota > Metazoa > Chordata > Aves > Tinamiformes > Tinamidae > Nothocercus > Nothocercus nigrocapillus. The sequence goes on from WBNA01000542.1 coordinate 209,290, forward strand.
AAACATAGATAATTCAAAGGGATTTTGTCCAATTTAAAACAAGTCTCAGGAGGAAATTACAAGCTCCATACTCTGATCATTCATAAGAAGTTTCCAAGTCAAACTGCAATTGAAAGTATGGAAGAGTATATTTATTTCAGCAATAAAATATGAAAACATAGAGTGCACACTTTTACCAAAAATATAATCGGCATTATTCAAAGGATGGTTAGTTGTTGCCATGAGGAATGTTTTGCTTTCCGAAGTGTGCCTATGTTCCAAGCTTTGCATTCTTATTTTTGATGACCTGTTTTACATATACATATTTAAACACCAGTATCTAAACATCAGTGCAACATGTTCATGAGCTAATATGTAGATGAAGTTTTAATTGTGAAATGATTTCCATAACACCATGCCTTACCTATCTTTCACTTTTCTGTTGTGCTTTCCATATGAACACTCTGGAATAGCTTTGTCTATTGGTGCATTGTAATGTTGGGAATAATTAGGGCACTCTGTAAAATACACAACAAACCTTAAAATAATGTTTTGATCATCTTGGACTTTCATCAACCCCTATGGGATTTCAGTCTAAATATATGACATAACAATAGATACAAAAAAGATAGATACAAAGTAGATACAAAAAGATAGATACAAAGTAGATACAAAAAGTAGACCAAAAGCATAAGGAAGTATGAATACACCATGCATATGGAAATACTTCCCTCTAATACCATTCCTGCCAGCAGTGGCTTATTGTTCAGGGCTTAGCCAGAAATAGCTAGTTGTTATTATTCATTAAGTAGCTCCGGATGGCTATCTTTCCCCTCTGCTTTTTGCATGCCCTCCTGAATCTCATTAATACCCACCACATGATAAGTTGAGGAGTGCCACATTTGTGTCCCATGTTACTTCAACAACTTGGCACTGTATAGGTATATTCAGTGTATAGGTAACTTCACAGTCCTTTTGGTTTGCTTTGCACTTGTAGACTGTTGGCTTTGATACTGAGCTCCTGCACTGGAAAGCACAGAGCATGCTTGCTGTCACTCAGCTTTTTCTTTCTCAGCTTTCAACTCTCTTTCATATTTTCCATCCGTACCTCTCTTTTAAGCCAGATAATTATTATGCATTGTCATATAAAATCCACTCCAAGCCTCTTTAAATGTGCTTGTTGTCCCTTTCTTTTTCCTATGTCTGGAGGATCAGAATTGCATATAGTATTTAAACAATTGAATGCCATGACTTACACATTTAGATTCTGGTGGAATGATACTCACTGTTATTTTCCCTGTTGCTTTCCTGAAAATTTATAACCTCATGCATGTTTCTTTTTATGACTTGCTAATTACAGCGCTGACATTTTCATGGAGATATTTAACTGCAAAATGTCAAACTGAGTGAAATAAGTGAGATTAAAATTGTTTTTCCATATATATTTACTTTCACTGAATTTCATCTCCCATTTAAATACTGTTGGGTTCCTCTGATTTACCAACCTCTAACAATTTAGTGTCATCAGCAAATCTACCAAGTTACTTTTTACTTCTTTTCCAGTATACTCATGTATATGTTAATAAGCACAGAAAACGGAAAACTGTGAAAATGTTCCATTTTGTAAGTGATTAAACTGCAAAATAATATTTCCTCTTAGCCTCAAGACTCTCAAGGCTTGTAACTTTTTTTTTTTTTTTTTTTTTTTTTTTTCTCATACTGATACTTCTGAGGAGTTCCCCCATAAAGAATAGGTCCTGTTCAGGAATCTACTCTAACCTATCTATAATGAAAGCAGAAGTAAAAGATTAAAATAATTTTGTCAGTATAGCTTCTTCTCAGTGCTTCTGTTTTCTTTATCTTTTGGCACTGCAGAATTTCTGTCCAATTTTCTGCAGCTATTTTAGAAAGTTCCTTAACCTTTATGTCTCTTGCAATTATTTTGTTTTGCTGTGTGTTTATTTATTTATTTTTAACCATAGAAAATCTACAGTCCTTACCATTTTCTTCATAAAGGATTCAGATTTTTGAAGGTTACCTTCTTGCTTTCAACAGTTTGTTGAAAGCTATACTGCTGCTTATGGTTGCGGTGCCTTCCTTTTGCCCCTTTTCAACTCTTCCTTGCTAAGCACAATGCATTTGCTCTGTGCTTCCAAAACAGTCTTAAACAGTCATCATGCCATTTGCTGTAACGTACCTCTCTTAGTGATCACTTTGAATTTCTTCCTTGCAAGAGTCCATATTTAATAAATTTTTGCAGTTGAGCACAAGTGTTGGGGGAGGCTTCTTGGTTTGTGCAGTCCTGCAACGATGTTGAATGCAAACAGAAGCTCTTCACTTAAAATATTCAGAACTAGGTCCTCTACTCTACAAAATGTAGATTTTGCTACTCTGGAGACCTGCAACTATCTAATCTACAATAACTAATAGTTTAGTTTTGGCAGCTCTCCAAGAAAAGTTGTGGTTCTTTACTGTCCCTTATATAAATGTCACTTGGTTAACTCTAGCTTTCTCTGTAGGATCAGTCGCCCTTCACTCACTCCTATAGCTGCAGCCTGGTAGTTGTGAAGTGTCAAACCACCTGTTCTTCCAAACCTAGTGTCTTCTCCTCACCCATTGAGTAGACTCATTTGTGACCTTGATATAGATGTCATCCCTTACGGGTATACCAGATCTAGTATTCCTGAGGCCACCTTGGTTTTTGCTGATGCTGAACCTTTTCATTACATCATTTTTATTTACGCATTAAAATACTTCTTGTCAGCCGCACTGTAACTCAGGGAAGGTCACTGTAGAAAGCCAGGTTTGCTGCACCAATACTGTCAAACTGATGCTTTAGACAGTTATACAAATTACTCTAAAATCAACAAACCGATAATTAATCAAAGACTTAAAAGCAGCCATCATAAACTGACCTTTCCCCTCCTCCACCACTATGTAATTCAGAGCATGCTATGGAAGAGATTAAGGCTTACAACTTATTTCCCACCATTCATATTTTGTATCCAGAAGCTCATGGCTCCAGTTTTCCTGCCACGGGCTCCTGGAGGTCCTGCAGCAACAAGCTTCTCCACAGGGTTCACCAACAGACTGCCCTGACCCCTGATTATATGTCATACATAGCTTGTGCTTGCAGTTGGCAGCATGTGTCTCCAGATGAGTTTTGGTGTGCCTTCAGGAGCAAATCCTCAGACATTGCACCAGGAACACAGCTCGCCTCCCACCCTCCCCAGGCAATGCAGGAGCACCAGGTTGGGTCTTGCACGCAGGCTTTATTGCAAATGTCATTGGAGACCTCTGTTTTAGACCAGTGTGCACCCTCATCAGGGACCATATCCTGTCCCTTGAGATTACATGCCATGTGATACTTAAGACAACTGTTTTTCCTTCCATTTTACAAAATAAGTATTTCAACATATCCTCAATTTTCTCATGAACTGAAAGAAACTGAAGGCAATCTTCACTCTTAAAGAAATACAAGTGCTTAAAAACATGTCTTGTGGACACATTCAGAATTGTGGGGGTTTTTTTTTTTTTTTTTTTTTTTTTTTTTTTTGCACATTTGACCATCTGAAGCATACCAGTTGCTTCAGATCATAATGGAACAGTGCCTGTATTAATCACCCTCATAAACATGCCAAAAGGCAATGGTGCTTAAAATCAGTCATCATAAAATCACCTTAGACAAAAAGGTTCTTGCTAAAGTGTTTCAAGCTATGACTTGGGAAAAATATGGTGATATGATGAATTTGACAGCAACAATGTACAAAATTAGTCTAATTGTCTCATCTGTTTTTTAACTCTACAAAAATATTTCAGTGCTAATTATTTGCCAACAGTTTCTCAAATCCCAGTAGTTTTATCTTCCTGTGTAATCTCAGCAGAGTAATTGCAAAACTCAGCTGTACATCAGCTGCATCTAAATCACAATACTTAGCTATAACAGATTTAAATCTAAAAAAATGAAGAAATGTGGATTTGCCCCAGTGCTGATAGAAGAATCTGATACCAATTATGTGCATTGAAATTTCCATCCTCCAACATGTAAACTCTCAGCTAATGCAGAGCTGCAACCAGCAGCATGTAGATGATGAGAAGCACAATTTGCAGTGTCCTCTTAAAACTATATTTATGTCTCTTAAATTACCCTTGCGTGCTCTTATATGTTTATTATTTTTGCATCACATACATAGCGTAAAATCTCTCCTGGCACCCGGTCACTATTGATCATATCTCCTATGTTTTTCTGAGGGAAATTGTGTGCTGAATTTCAGGTGATTTTTGTACAATAAAAATACCACACAGAAGCTGATCTAGAACTGGGCTAGCATAGCAGAAAAGCATTTGCAAGCAGTAAAGCATTAATTCACTATATTTATATTGAGCTACTTTCAAATATTAGACGAAAGCACTTCTGTGAACAAACAGAAAAGCTTTTTCAAATATTATTATTAAATAATCCTGGAGGGGCTCAAATTATCATTCTGGAATTTTCTTCCCATTTTGGTAATTTGTACCTTCATAAAACAGCTATGAATACTAGTTTCAATTTGAACAAGTAAGTTCCTCAGTTTTAAAGCACCGGTTATCCAAAGAGAATACATGCACAGCCGTGCCCATTGCGTGACCAAATATACTATGCTAGAGACATAAAAATGAGAGGTCAGTGACTTAGCTAACCATAACCTAAAGTATGTGAGAACAAACGGCAGACATCATCCCTTAAGATATTCAAGGATTTAATTTATGCATAGCATAAAGCGAAAAATAAAATAAAATGAAATAAAATAAAATAAAATAAAATAAAATAAAATAAAATAATAAAATAAAATAAAATAAAATATAAAATGGATATAATTCCAGGTTTTGCTGTTATTGGAGGAGAGAGCAGAGGGAAATAACATTCATTTAATTATTTCATTTGGTGACTTCCTGAAAAGTTGCAAAAGCTATTTATGGCTTCAGAATGACAAGCAAAGACAAAGCTCAGGTCTTTCTCCAAAAAAGTACAGTAATGCAAGTAGGACTAAGGACACTTACTCAGCAAAGCTGACATTTGAGTCATCAATAGATAATGGTACACACGCGTTCACATACACATGTTAGTACTTTAGAGACGAGCAATACATAATTAAAACATCTGCCCATTATGAATCTAACCCACAGAAAAAAAGAGGTTTGGACTTGCCATTTTTTGTTGCAAGTATGTAGGTTAGTGTGCACTGAATTGACAGGTTCCATAGAGCAGCAGAAATAAATTAAAACCTGTTCAGCTTTATAAATCAGCACAAGTGGCTAGGATTTAGGACAAATATTTACCTTGAAGTTGCATGTTTTACTTTTCTTTTAAAATTACACACAGGATAAAGGACTAAGGAAAAAGGAAAATATATGTTTTATTCAAAACAGGTCTTGCATCAAAATGTTCAATGATGTGATAACAAACATTTCAGTGGATGGATAACAATGACTATTCTTAACTGTAAACTGCAAATGGCTGTAATGTACAATCTCCTATCCTGCCAGTTTTCAAGTGATCAAATAGTACTGTCTTTATGGTCTTGTCATATAACCAAAAGAGAACCCAAACAAAGAAACAAACAAACAAACAAAAAAATAGCAACCCAACAAAACAAAACAAACAAGAAACCCTAACACAAAACATCACTCAAAAAACAGTTCTCAAATAAAGCTAGACAGCTGATAAAAGGTCTGTGTGTAATTCAGGAAACTGTCATTATTAGTCTACATTCTTTTCATTTCTAAACATCCAAAGCCTCACTTGCTAAAAATTAGTGAAAGTAAAAGCCTATCCCATTATATATTTAGACTTCTTCATGTGGATATTAAAATAAACTATATTCTGAAATTAAGAGTTAAAATACGTTCTCTAATTTTCCATACATATGTGCCTGTATAAATATAGTTCATCATTTTACAAATACAATATTTATCTTAAAGCTTTTGCTCTGCAAATCATTACAGCTTAATATGAACAAACAATTTCTGTGTTTTGGTTCTCTCTTTAAATAATTTTTTGAAGATGAAAATCAGCCAAAATGAGTGACTGCAAATAATACAAACAACACATTTATTTAGAAAAATAAACTGAAAATGCTGTTTATCTGTTACAGTTCTTCATGAAGTATAGATGACTAGAAAAACTTTATGTCAAATACATATTACAAATGACTTCTTTACTTTAACAGTGACAGAGGATAATGTCAGTGTTCAAATAGGAATATTTAAGATTTGTAATTTGATGGTTTAAATTTCTTGGCTGCTAATATGATAAAAAATGGATGTTATTACAAAAATATCATACCCCTTTTTTAAATCAACCTCATTATGTTGATGTTCTTTCATATATATACACATATAGAGATGTATGTATATATACATTTAAACCTAAGAGTGAGCCAGAATCCTTTCAGTGGACAGACTCCCACTGTGAAAGAGAAAGCAATTCTTTTCTTCAGTTTTTACTTCTCAGTAAGTAGTAGATCCCCTTTAAAACATCAATAGTTTAAATATCGACAGTTTAAGTTTCTTGGCTGATAATATGAATTAAAAAAAAATCAATGCTATTAAAAAAATCTCCTTTTTAAATCCACTTCATCATGTTGATGCTTTTAAATATAGATACATATAGACAGTGAGATGAAAGCATATGTATATATACATTTAAACCTAAGAATGAGACAGAATCCTTTCAGCAGACAGATTACCACTGTGAAAATGAGAGCAATTCTTTTCTTCAGTTTTTATTTTTCAGTAAGTATGTAGATCCCCTTTAAAATATTGATAGTTCAAATTTTGATAGTTTAAGTTTTTTGGCTGATAATATGATAGAAAAATGGACGCTATTAAAAAAAAATCCCTTTTTTTAAATCCTTTTCATCTTGTACATACATGTATAGAATGTATGTATATGTATATATACATTTAAACCTAAGAATGAACAAGAATCCTTTCCGTGGACAGATCACCACTGTGAAAGAGAAAGCAATTCTTCAGTTTTCACTTTTCAGTAAGTATGTAGATCCCCTTTAAAATATTGATAGTTTAAATTTTGATAGTTTATGTTTCTTGGCTGATAATATGATAAAAAATGGATGATATTAAAAAAATAATCCCTTTTTTAAATCCACCTCATAATGCTGATGCTCGTTCATATATATACACATATAGAGATGTATGTATATATACATTTAAACCTAAGAATGAACAAGAATCCTTTCAGTGGACAGATCACCACTGTGAAAGAGAAAGCAATTCTTCAGTTTTCACTTTTCAGTAAGTATGTAGATCCCCTTTAAAATATTGATAGTTTAAATTTTGATAGTTTATGTTTCTTGGCTGATAATATGATAAAAAATGGATGATATTAAAAAAATAATCCCTTTTTTAAATCCACCTCATAATGCTGATGCTTGTTCATATACATACATATATAGAGAGAGATGTATGCATATGTGTATGTACATTTAAACCTAAGAATGAACCAGAATCCTCGCAGTGGACAGATCACCATTGTGAAAGAGAGAACAATTCTTCAGTTTTTACTTTTCAGTAAGTATGTAGATCCCCTTTAAAATATCGGTTGTTGTGATTAAAAGTCTCCCGGGCCATCTGTGCAAATGGTGGCACACATCATTATCCTGAATGGAAGTGACAGTGCAAATATTAGAAGTGCATTGAGACGCCATCTGTAACAGCTGAACTTCTTCAGATCTGGGTGGAGGACAGGAAGTGGCATCCTTTGAAGCAATTTAACATCAACGGTGCTTTGTTCCTGTATGGCTTTGAATATATACAAGGGATGTCAGAGATCTTCTTTCTCCTCAAACAGCAGCATTCCTTCTTTGCAGTAAACAAACATATTCATCTCCTGCTATCACCTAAGAGCTTCATTTTTCCTTTTGGCTACATATTCAAATATTTTTTGGATGCTGGCTGGACCCCATGAAAAACTTACTGTTTGTTACTCTGGTTGCTCAGTGCAGAACCCAAGTGTCAGGCTGGGAGAGAGCAGTTTCTGTAAGGGGGCAAGATGTCTGCTCCCCTGTATTCTTTGTTCTGACTGAACAAGATTTAAGGCTGTGGCTTTTGCCAGGATCAGCTCATAGCTGTCAGATCCGAGACGGACGATAAGTGCTGATTCCACATGTGATCACTTGTGCTCCAACGCCAAGGGCTTCTCCATGCACCAAGGAGGGCCAGGTTCCCGACAGCTTTCAGATCTGGCCTGCAAGAAGTCACAATGACGAATCTGATATGCAAGAAATTAACTGATGTCTCTGTAGGTATAGAGATTCCTTCAAGCCTGAAGGTGCTGTTGAACATAAAACCAAGACAGAGTTATAAAAATGCTACGTTAAGCAGATAAAGTCAAATGGCAAACAAACCAAATTTTTGCACAATCATCCCTCTTTGAAGATGTTTTAATCTGTAAAACATACTCAAGTAGTCCCTGAGACAGCAAAAGACATACAAACACTCCAATCCAATGCAGAGGTTCACTGACTCATTGAATTTACTTATTTTATTTATTAGACAAAATAAAACCTCATCAAAAGGCAAGGCCTTAGGATGCTTACTTTACAGTAGCTAAGTTAGGTTAAATAATTAAATTCACAAGTTCTAATTCTTTTTCTTAGGAGATGTGCTTAGGATGATGCTCTTTCAGTGCAAATGACTTAACTCAAAGCTACTTACTGCAAGTGAGAAGAAAATGACTACTTTGGCATTAGTTTTATGAATCTAGGCCCTAATATGCATTTTTTTTTCTTATTTCATATTGATAGGAATATTTTACTCTGATAAAAATTGCAAGGGAAAGGTGCGGTGC
>WBNA01000543.1:8749-38475 GCA_013398345.1 Nothocercus nigrocapillus
CACTTTTTTTTAACCCTATGCAATAGATATTTCTGTTTTACTATACTACTGCAGAAGGCTTTATAAGTAATGACAGAGTTTTGCAATCTTATTTACTGCCCAGCCTTATTCCACATACTTAACTCCCCCACCCCACACGCATACTAGAGGTTATAAATAACAGGCAAACTTCCACATTTAAACTTAACTGGAACATGAAAAATTGATACTGCTGTAACAGTTCTCACTGCATAGCTATAACTACTTTTACTACATTGCAAAATAAATGCCAAGTACTCTGAAGTAAACAGATGGAGGGACAGGCTGGTTTGTATATCTAAATGTCTACTGATAATGCTAATGGTATATGACTAAATACATGTAAAAAAATTACAGTATATTGAGTAAGCTTTGTTAAGAGTAACTAACCACAAGCAACACAAATTCAACAGTCTGCATATTCCAAAAGAGCCTTTAATGCTACCTTCAACGACTTCTAAATTAGGTTTCAGAGCTAACATTTTTCATTTTCACTTTTCATTTTTCAGCGTATTCCTGCTAGATATCTTTATGTTCTCAGAATAATGAAAGGATATGGATAATTCAGCTAATAAGCTTAGGGCCAAATTCAGATACATTTGTAAATAGGCCCCAGTTGACTTTGCGCAGCCTCTGTTTCCCTGAGGATCTATCCGTGCTGGTGCTACATCAGCTCAGGCTTCCGTAAAACTTCCTTGGGCCCTAGGGAAGCAGAGGCATTTGCCCAGGCCCAGACAGATGGGAACAGGGTCAGAAGTTGTCTGCCACAAAATTTATCTGCAAGTTTAAGCTGCTTGGACAGGAAGAACAACTACAGCATGGTAAGAAAAGCAGATGTGTTAAAACAGACCAGCATCACTTTAAGCACACCTGCTCCTTATCTTTCTGAACATCAGGGATTGCAATTAAGACTTTGCTAGATTCTTACAGCAATAGATGGACGTAATTCAGCGAAGAAACATCGGGAGTTAAAATTAAGTTAAATATATTCCAAATTACACTTCTTTCATATCATCGAAGAATCTGACCTTCAAACTTCATTCTTCTTTCAAGCATATTTCCATTTGCAATATCAAGTAATTATTTCCTTTGAGGAAAAATACTCTCTTGCCTTATAAGAGAATTATGTGCATTTTCAACTGGCAGCATGCAACATCTTTCATACTGACTCCCTCTTTTCCTGATCTAGATATTAAGATTCAGTTTGTACATAAACTACATTTTCCACTTTAAGGTATCTTTTTGTTGTTGTTGTTGTTATTGTTGCCCTTTTTTTTTTTTTTTTAATAGAGACTTTAGGTATTCAAATTCCTTGATGTCTTTAGGGAGGTCAAACTCCACAGCATACTAAGGTTGTCTTTCCTTCCTTTGCAATGTATGAGGAAGCTCCCTACCTGAGCCTCTGTGTTGATTCCTGAGATCTAATCAACATGTTTCTCAAGAGAAGGAAATTGAAGATACGTACAGATAATCTTATTTCAGCAGACTTGAGATAATCTAAGCATGCATTCATGGAAAATATCTGTAACACACTCATTGCCCAGTCTGATAGGGAGCCAACAGATTTTGCAGAAACTTGGAGACCTGCAGAAACGCCTCACATACTTCCAACTAGAAACATCAGTCATTTCTATTTTCTCTCCTCCTTATTTTTTCCCAACCTCACACAAGCAACCAATAATGGCTGGCTGAACTGGTGCAAGCCTGCAGATAACTAATGATATATAACTTCCAGAAAGACCTCACAGGCTAAGACCACAGAACACTAGAGCAGACAGATGCCTTTCTTCACAGCAAAGAAGAAAAATGATTTTAAAAATCAGGACTTCCATAAGGTAAAATCCTATGGGTAACTAAAGACCACACTTTTCACCTCAACACAACTAGTCAAAGTAAATACCACCTTGATAAGTCAAAAGGTGATAGTAAAACATTTTTGCAAATAACTATATCCTTTGCCTTGAACAGAATAAGAACTTACATTCCCATAAATAACATCCAGTTAGGATACATGTTTTTTTAAATAATTATTTTGCACGGAAAAACTCTTTAAAAGGATGGAAATCAAGAGTTGCAGCATTGTCATTTCAGTACAAATGTTAAATATATTTTTACAAAAATAAAACAGTGAACAAATATACTTTTTGTGAAAGTGGGTGGTAATGCCTATCAGTGCATTGTATTGACTTCCTCCTTCTACGATCTACATATAAAAAAGGGCTCAGGGAAGATTCATTATGACTCATGACAGTCTGACTTTCTCGTATGCCTGCTCCATATGTCACATAAATACCCTCGCTTGTTCTTCTTTATTTTGAAGACTACTATATAGAGTGCACACAATTCATTGGTTCTGCATCAGTCTCCACACAAGATTAATCACTAGCAGTTTAAAGTGCACAGGTGGACTGGTGTGAATCACTGTAATTTTAGGATCCCATAGGAAAGTGTATAGCTACAATTACCAAATAAAGTATCTAAAGAAAGATGTATTTGAAAAATGTTCCTTTCATATGCTAACAGGTCTTCACACACTTACCAAGAATACTAGGAATCAATGGAATACAGGCTCTATTAATAAAAACACTCCTATTTCTCTCTCACCTAATTTCACTAATTTTACTGTATTCCTATTATTGCAGAAAGCTCTTTGAAGGACGACTTGATTAGAAATTTAAATCAAACATACCTCTACTTCCTATTAAATATCAGGTATGGAGAAAAGGGTCTTTGGGAAGATGTGCACATCTTTATTGTTGCATATGTATCGTGTAGCTAAATAACTGGAATACACATTTTATTCTTCTTCATTCAGAATTATTTTTGACCAGCATTTTAGTGCTTTGAAGAAATGTGTTTTCTTCTTCTTTTTTTTTTGTTTTGTTTTGTTTTGTTTTTAATGATTCACATTATGACCCAAAGTGTTTGGCACAGGAATTACAGTATGCATAAATTAGGTTAGTGAACAAACTAAGCCAAACAAGGGGTTCCAATTCTGTGTTTGACTTATTTCCATCAGGACTGTCGTGCAAATCTTCGAACACCAAAGACCGGTGAGTTCATACATATATTTCTAAAGATAACCCACATCAAGACCGACACAATAATGTTACATCCACCTTGAACAACATGAAATTCACTTTTCATTTTATGCTTGTGCTCGGAGAGGACAGTTCCCTGCAGTTCCCAGAACAACTACTGCTGGCTCCATAAATGTTCTGACCTCACCTATTTGCCAAATTTATCACAGCCAAATTCCCTTTGACAAAATGCACATTAAAGATATGTCACATGGGCATAGCTGTGACATATTTCCGTCACCCTGCTCAGAATAAAAATCCAGCCCCTGGAAACTGCGAGGTTCAAGTGTAAACATTAGCGGCAACATTAGCTCAGCATTTGGCATCTGAAATATTACGCCCTCAAACACTGCAACTTGGAAAAGTATCTTCACAGAAGGAAGCTCAGCCCTAGACCTACGGTAGACTAGAAATATTTTATTACATAAAGATGCATAATGGCCACAACTTTCTACCAAAGACAGAAACTCAACAATGTAAAGTGTATTCTAGAGAACTGCTCGGAAAGCTTGCTTGCAGCTGACACGATTAATAATGAGTTACAAATTCTTTACATTCAAATCACACATACAACTAATGTTGGGTCTGAAGACAGCTGGACTTTTACAAAGCTCAATTGTGATTCAAACCACTTAGTTAGCTACCCATCCACATCAAGTAAAGGCCAGACAAAAATCTACTGTATCTGGGGGAGGAAATTTGGAATTTTGTGATCTGCATCCACATCTAGAGCAACTATTCCAACAGGAGTTTTGTCTGGTGTAACTGCGCGGGTGAACATGACTTCAGGAAGGCTTCAGAGGAATGGGAAAATCTGCTAACTTTGTGCGGTTTTAATTTTTGAGTCCACCTGCAGTACTGGAGGGGAAAAAAAAGGAAAAAAAAAGAAAGAGAACAAGAGAACCCTACTGGAGGGAAAAAAAAAAAAATAGGTTTTACCACAAAAAACGTTTCTTCGCCACTAGAAAACCTGAAGCCTATTTCTACTGAGACACAAGAAAAGAAGCTGGATAAAAGACACCAGCAGCAAGAGGAAGTATCTAAGGAAACTCATACCCAAGCGAAATCAATGCAACCAATGTGAAAATACCCTTTCCGAAAAACCTGCCTAAGCATTTGCAAAACATCAAGATTAGATAGTTTGGAAATTAGCTTTTTTCTTTCTTTTTGGGATGGGTCACTCAGACTAACACCGATTTGAATTTTGTCAGGCAGACAAGCAAAGAGAAGATAAATTTTCTGTTGTGCTAAAAGGGTGTTAGTGGCTATCAGCAAGTGTATCTTCCATCTCTGGGCAAATGGCTCCGGCAGCTAACACTGGGTGCCGGCACGCACACGTCGCGTGCCGAAAGCAACTGGAAAGCCACGGAGAAGCCAGGAGTGTTCACTAGCAGCCTGGTCCTCGGGGATCAAAGGCAGAGCTTTTGGCTAACAGCACTTCCATGGAAAGTGAGTACATTAACAAACTGCCTACTATTTCTACTATATTTTGAGAAAGGGAACAGATGGACAGTTTTTGCTGTAACACCCATGATTTACAAATAAATATCAGACTTGTGGCCAGTACCTCCTTCCTAGAAGCAATGTCAGCCAGGCCTTCAACCTGGACCACACATTTGGCTCAGGGCTGTGCTGATGTCGGGGGTGGTCAGAGAGGCAGCACCGCGTCGAGCACGTGATGCAACCAAACACCAACCTCCCGTCAGTATCAGAGAGCAGCGTTGCTTGAAGAGCTGCTGGAGGAGGCCTTTAAAAGCAAAGTTTTTCAAATTAGACATAAAAGCTTCTCTATTTTTATCAAGATTTTAAGAAAAAAATAGGTGACCTTTTCTGGTTATGATTCAATAAAACCAAGACTGACTCTTCACTGACTGCAAGTTAGAAAGAAGACGACAAAAGTTTTTATTTATTTATTTATTACTGAAATAACTGCAGTGTAACAAGTCAAAATGCAAGATCTGTTGCTGCTTCTATCACACAAGGAGAAAACAACCTCTCTCAGGGAGAAAGCCACCAAGAAATTCTTGAGCTCAATTTGTCCCTATAGGTTACATGCATTCTAATGATGAAGAAATGGGCCATGTAGATTTTAGACAACCAAATTTCAGTAATCTTTTTCTTCTTGCTTTATTACTTTTGCTGAAAAGTTCTTTAAAAGGTTTATGCAATGATGTGATGTGAATCCTTACTGCTTACACAAAAAATTGGACAGAGTGGTAAGGCAGACCACTTCCAGTGTTTCCATAAAACCAAACCACTAATCCCAAGTTTCCTTTGAAGACAGGAGATTAATATATAAATATAGGTAGCATCTTCCTGAGGAAGAACATATAATTTAGCTAATGTTATCGATTTGAAAGAGGGCGTCAAATCATTTTTTTTCCCTGAAGTCTCTGTGCTGTTTCATTACAGTTCATATAGATTGCTTTAGAAGAGGGTGAGCAGTAATTGGAATACAGTATTAGATTTGGATTAGTCTGTAGATAGCTGGAATATGGTACTCCTGCTGGCTACAATGTTCTCAGTATCAAAACCAGGATCAAAACCAGAACCATTTTTCAAAATGAAATCCATTTAACTCCAAATTGTTTACATTTGTGACTTACAATCTTACACAGCATGATACTAAGTTGGGATAGTAGAGCAAGGAATAAGATGTGATACTATATGGTGCAAGCTTTTTATAAAGATACATAGGAGTTTATTATTTAAAATATGCTTAAATATCTTTAACATTTTTATCTTTTTTAACATGTAAGTTTCTTAAAGAGGTATTTTAAAATTTTAAAGCTGGACAGTATATAAATGCTGTCTGTATGAAGTATTTCATACAATAATGAATAAATTGATGTTTAAGATATGAAATCATTTATCACAAAAGATACTGTAAGTTTATGACATATTGTCTACACTGATGAATAAAGGGGTCAAAAGTGTAATATATTGGTTAATTATTGATAGTTAGCTATGCAATCTAACAAGAAGTTCTAAAACTTTTAGAATAACCTAACACATCTCCACGTTCTTCTTTATATCTTCTTTTTTTACAGAGAGAATGCTACAAATACTTCTGCTGACTATCAAAGGTTTTAAATCTAAAAGAAAAAAATAAAAGTGCAGGAAATGCTTTAAAATATTTTCTCTTGAAATAGTATTTATGTGCTACTACAGAGAGGAATTGAAAAGATTTTCTTTTGATCAAAAAAGGGTTTTCTACATATATATATCCTTTTAATGTAGGACATTATTTTAAAGAGAAAATTAAGTTTTAATGTAATTGGTGTACATTATAATACTTGCAGTACATTAAACAGACAAAAGTTTTGTTAGGTAATAACTTAGATGACTTGCTTTTAATACTGACTTTCAATGTATTCCAGTCCAAAACAGCTGTATTTTCTCTTTTCAAGCCATATATATTGAGGTAACGAACAAAGAGAATAATTATAGACAGGCATGGTAGGTTAAAAAAAAGCTGATTTCTGTCTTGAGATAATAGTTTAGACATAACAGTTACTTTCCCATTGGTTAAATGGGGACTGTCAAGTCTAGCTTTCATTTATGTAGCAAAAAGTTCTTCCAATATTCTCAGAAAAAAACATAGCTGTATCTTAAACTATCTGTAAGTTCTCTTCTGGGTTGCTAGACCTCTTCAGGATATGAATAGCTATACATAACAAATTTATTTGTCTTGAATCTGCATGACACCTTTCAGATGCCACATACCATCTCTTTTCCACAGGAAGTTTCTGTTGTATTTGCACTTTTTTTCTTGTTACAAAAAGTGAGACTGTCAGTGAAACTGAACTAGCTCAAGTTCAATTTAGGCATACATCAGAGACAAAACACCAACTGAAAAGGTACAGTTTTCCCCTCCACTTACCATAACACTCCAAAAAGTCATCCTGAAGGGAAGTGATCCCTGTATTTCATCAGACAGGGATAAGTATCCCATCTCAGAGCACCTTTACTTTATCACACAGGTTACATGCAGGAAGTTCTAACAAACTGGAGTACATCTGCTATGGCTTATCGTTAGTTAGCATGGGTTCCACAACTTCCTAGAACATTTATATCCTCAAATAGTGCAAAATAGAAGTACTACTTATAATTGCACCCCTCACAGCTGTCTCTGCAGGTCCCACTGTAAGCATGCATGCAAGACTGGATGCTTTACAACCACAGTGTTTCTGGAGTCAGGCTGCTGAGCTGAGCATAAATATTGTGCACATTTGTATCATCTCTTTTTTTTCCTCTGCTAGTGCAAGTGCCAGGCATCAGGAGTCTACATAAATGCTGGTTCTCTGGCTTGCCCTCTGCCTACATGCAAAAGGCATCCTGAAAGTACATTCCTTCTCCTTTGAGCAAATGCCTACACTGACTGTGCTGCCTGACAAAAGCAGTCCGTCTCAGATGCAGGCAGGAAGTTCTACCACACAGAAACGCGCTCTCCCGAAGGGAACAGTCAATCTCAAGAGCTGGGGCAACTATGAAAGGAGCTCCTCGCTGCTACCTACAAACGATGAATGCACGCTGCTCAAAGAAGCAGCAAAGCAAAGTTAGAGTCTAATGAACCCCAGTGCGTCCAGGAGGATGTCTCCTTGCTAGCGCATAGCAGGGATGTTTATCATCTTATGGTCATAAAGATAACCTTTATAGGAATGTCAGTTCTCCCCTCAGGCCTCATGTGAAAGATAACAAAACTGTCTTGCTCAGGCTTTAATTGATTTCCTCCTCTTGAGGTGACAAGATGGTGCTAGAGCTGTATTCACTATATAAAAGCGTGCACTGACTGAAAGAAAAATAAACTGGAAAAACAAATGGTTGATAGACACACAGATTAAGCTGGTTGGAAATCATCTGAAACTTCAGTGCAGCAGCATTCTTATGAAAAAAAACACTAACAGCATCTCCATTCTCCTACTGGAGAATAACACAACTAACAGCAAGGTACATACTTGGAAGAGAGGTGACCTGAGATTACAACAGTTTGTAATTGTTGAATAGTTAATTCTGTAGACCTGTGTGGAAGAATAAATGACCAAAATTGTAAACTGGTTGCTTTAATGGGAACTAATAGTCCAATATATTTGTACACATTACTTGAAAAGGATTAAAGCACTACTGCATAGGAGAACCACTTCCTTTAGGATTATTTTGCTTGTCTCGCAGAATGCTTTTGACTTTATAAAAACAATTTTTTTTGGCAAACATTAACTGGTCAGAAGTAGGTTAGGCAAAGGCAATGTCGGTGCAAATGTCTCCTAAGGGCTACGCACATCCAACAGATAAACTGGCATAGGTGATGCACCTCTCAAGGCACTGAATGTAGCCTTTGGTTGTTTGATGGCACTGGTTCCATTAACTTTGAAGCCTACAAAGATGCATCTTTTTGCAGGAATGGGACCCAAGTAACATGAAATCCCTAAAGGATGACAATCGCATCTTTTAGATAGCCCTTGGTCTAAGCTTTTAGAAGACAAAGGACTGGATGTAGAAGTAATTTCAGCAGATCTCAGATGCTCAGTACTGATAGTGCCCAGCATGATGATATATATGGCTTAGAAGTAGATCAGTACAATTAACAAGTGATGAGGTTCTTAAATTGTCAATCTTGGGACCTAAAGACTTTGCTGCTCTCTTGCTTGTTTAAAACCCCTGCAACCGGAGTTCAACTCAAGATTTTTGGACATGGCAAAAGTATTCCAGCAAAACCTCCATTATCTCTGAAACTTCAACAAGAGTATGAAACATCCATAAACAATGAGATAGGACTAAATATGCAAAAGGTCCAGGGGCTCCTGAATAAAAAACGGCTGCTATTAGTCACTTATGCCTCCAAACTACATTCAGAGCGTCACCTACCCTTCGGGCTCTTGGCGTAGTATCAAAATGCTATGGTCAAGTAATACAAGGTACCATCTACGAGCAGTTTTATAGCCTACTCTTCTAGAATAAAGACAGAATAAAAGCATAAGGTTGACAAAAAACTTTGTATTAGTTGCATATATTCTAAAAAACGTGACAGAAACTCAATCATGCACCCAACATTACTATTCTGTGAGCCATCCGGTAGTGCTAATGATTATGGAATCATGGCTAGACTCTATGGCATAAACCTGAATGTGAAACCACAGTATTAGATTCATTTTCTCCTTCAGGTGCTGATTGGCTGCAAGATGTTTATAGATGAACTGAAAACACTATTTACAGGCCAGCATGTGGTAGTACTTCCAAGCAAATGAGAGACTAAAGAGGTGAAGATAAAAATCAAAATGAGTCTGTAAATGACCTTCCTGAAAGCTCTTACTTACCAAAAGGTTTCCTAGAACATTTCACCACTGTAAAGCCATATCATACGAAATCTCATAGAGCATTAATCAAATAGTAATAAGAAAAGTTACTAAAAATGTTGCACTGTAGAAAACTACATTTCTTTTTAATACAGCATAGCATCACCTTAGCTTAGTTCCATTTTTTCCTGTGTAATAGGCATTTTACTGAAAGCATGTGGTCAAAACACAAGGCACACTAAATAGCAACAGAGATCCATATCCAAAACCTACAGAATTAACAATAAATTTTTTAACTGCATTAACTGAAGTTGGATTATTACCTTCCATATTATAAAGAATTTTTTTACAGTGGTTATTTCACAAATTCCCAGGATCTTGCATTTCTTTGAGAGATTCTAGTGGCTGACTACAAATTTATTAAATTCTATCCAGCTGAAAGACTAGAGTAGGCAATGCAAAATGATGAAAGAATTTTAAAACAAAATGCCTAAAGCTTTTTGTTTTAAATCTTTTCCCCCATGACCAAAGTGTTTTGGGTGTGCAATGGTTTCACAGCCTAGATGTGTTGGATCAACTGCAACTGGGAATTACACTGTCTGTAATCAGTTTGTAATTGCACACATCAACTGCAGCCTAGACATTGAAAAATAAACAGTTCATTATCAAGACCCTGAAACGGTGGCTGTTGATCAACCCTGCTGTCATTCTACAAGGAAGGAGCCATGAAGAAAACGAAGAATGTGCAGAACATACATAATGAAGAGTGTACAGAACCATAAAAATTAGAGATTTTAAAAAAGTGAAATACAAATGTTAGGTTTTGCAGTGATAAAAGCTTTCTGCCCCATCATTCAGATAATATATTGCTCTCTAAACCACTTGATGTTAAAGTCTAAAAGTACATCCAGTATTCTTGATAGTGTAACTGTTTTTCAGTGAATTGCAGTGACTGTATTTATTACTTGAGCTTGCTTTCTTTTTTTTTTTTTTAAAATTTCCTATAAGGGAGTCTATTTATGCATTTTAGGCACAGTTTCTTCCTCACTACTGTAATTTATTTAGAAAAATGTAATAACAAAGGTAAAATCTTTTCCTAAATACTGTGGGTAAACATCAGCTGTATACATGAAGCATCCATTATTTAAAATCTTGTATCTTTGCCTTGTAAACATTTTTTCAATTCATTCTGTTTCAAATGACTAACAGGAAACAGGCACCTGAAACAAGTAAACTGAATTTAGAGTTTAACAAAACTGTTTAACAAAAATAGAATATCCTTGTGAGCATACACACTTTATGTCAATGCTTTTCCCAAAGCAATTTAATTACGGTCAAGATATCCTTCAGTGGGTGGGAGGTAAAAGAAAGGAATAGGAGAGGGGAAGAGTATGAGTTTTTAATGAATGCCTTGAGAGAACCTTACATCACTGTATTGTACTCATAAGTGAAATAACAGGCTACAAAATATAAACATATAAGTGAGCTTCCCAGCAACTGAACACATTACCCTTCTTTGCAGTTCCGCACATCACCAACAGCATAGCAGGAGACTGGATTAGTCACACAGCCTAATGCTTTCCTGATACTTCTACCTCACTACAGTTCCTATGCTTGGTTCCCCCATGGCCTGAAAGATGAAATGTCTCACAAATGCTTCTGTTTATTTTCCTCTTGAGCATCAATACTAAAATGAAGTTTTGAAGTTTTAATGCTAGCATTTCCAAAAAGCGATGGAGACTGTAAGAGTGGTAACCCACCTCGTATTTAATTTCATAATAGTATTTTGTATTATTTTATTGGGAATGAAGTGCAGACTTGTATAAAAGTGTGGTAAATTCAAGTCCCTCATGTGCCAGTGAAGAGCAGTAACTCTCTGTCTGACTCTTTGGATACTTTTATTTTATTTTCAAGCCAAGGTTGAAGATGTTTTGCATGAGGGATGGTTTAAATTCCCTACATTACAGTGGTCCTACTTTTATACTCTGTATGAACACACACAAATCACACTAAGTACAGTTTGCCATGGGGGCCATAAGGCCCTATATATTTTTCCAAAAAATCAAGACACATTTACAATATATAAATATTTCTACCAGAAGACTGAAACTCCCTGATCCCATTTGAAAAATATTATTCCGTTTCAAAAAAATCCAATTAATTAACAGGCAGGTTTTAAGCAAATCCATCTGTCCATTCCAACAGACAATTAATATCTTTGCCCAGAATATTAATTCATGCCTGGCCACAGAAATACTGACACTTAATTCAATACCATCTTGCTAGAGGCAAAATGTAGAGTAGTTCTTTTGTAAACCTTATTAAAAATGTATGAGACTTTTTTTTTTTCCTGGAAAATTTAATTTTTTAATCCATAACCCTTAAATGTCATGCACATTAAAAACCAACATGCATTCTAAACAAAACAGGTCAGAAAGAGACAGCATATATTAATAATAACTAGGCTATTAGCATGGAATCAGAATGCCGCTCTTTACATGAATAGGTCACATTTCTCTGCAGCTAGTTGACTGACAATCTGAATTTTCTCAACATGCAAACCTTTTGACCCAGACTATTTTCATGGTGTCACTGATGCAGGTATTTCATGCAGCCATGACAAAGCAAGTAAGTGCTGTTTTTGAAGAACACACACCTGAATTTTTTCTTGTCCAACAACTAGCAAATATAAGAAAGTTAAATGGGAAAAATCATTATTAAAAAAGTTTGAGATTAAATTTCTTTTGTTACAAAAGAACTTATAAAGACTTTACAAAACTAAAGTATGTTTAAGACTATCAGATTGCTGTGAAACTTGAGAGACGTTGCCTTGGAGAAAGACATTACTTTCTGCTGCCATACCATAAATTCAAATGACCCAGAAAACATAAGGATACTCATTGTTGGACTCTGCTCATGTTCCAAGGAGATGTCAAAGCCACAGTCCAACTCCTTTTAAAAACCTCCTTCTCAAGCTTGACAGTACCTAGTGGCTCCAGCAAGGAGCCCCTTTGGCCCCACGCAGCTCCCCCCGCATCCCATTCCAATTAAACTCCATTTCTATTCTAACATTTTCAACAAACAGTCTCTCTTCAGACTTCCTCTTTTGCCTTGGTGTGCTTGCAGGCAAGTAACACTCTCCCTTATTATGAACACAAATTTGGTGAGAATATACTCTCTGTCATTAAAGTTTTTGTTTTAATTCAAAGTAATAGTCTCAGCCAGCCCCTTCAGTCTAACTCTGACACAAAATACAAACCCTGACAAATTCAAGAAGATCACCACATTGAATGAAACACCAGTGATTATGGAACAAAGATTTGCAATAAGAAAGATAGTGAAAATGAGTAGGGAAAGTTCCTTGAACACCTAATTCCAGCCATTCATGTTCCATTTATCAAAGTCCATTCAGATATTTATTGTGAAAATTAAAAAAAAAAATGGGGCAGCTGCAGCAGAATAAATTCTATAAAGGTTCTCTGATTCCAGCTTTATTTTTTTTTCTGCTCAAATTTATTTGCAGACAATTATATGCTGAATACTCAAAAAAAAAAAGTTTTTAAAGCACGTTCTCTGGCAAAGCTTTCAAAAGCAGTATTATTTCTCATGTCAGTGAATCAAAGCCTCCATTCTGATTTTTAAAAATCCTGACATATCAGGTTACCTAAACAAAGCTAGTATGGGTCAAGACAGTTGTATTGCTAAACTCAGTAAATGTCTTCCCTCCATCTGCTAATTGTCATGATATTGTCAAACTAATGGGAATGTATTAAGATGCTGTAGTTTATCTGCCCTTCTTTGAAAAAGACAAATTTTCTAATGCAGTAATATGGGATTTGCTTTAACTCCCTGTTGACTCTCAAAGCCTCTTGTCGGTTTGCTCAGCTTTTCTCCAGCTCCAATCTAGTTTACCCTTACCAAAAAAAAAAAAAAAAAAAAGGCATTTTTTTCTTCACATGTAGAACTTGTGATTTCAGAGAGTCTTTTACTTCTTCTCAGAGAGCAGAAGATGCTCAACTCCACCAACAGGTAAAATATGACTTGGAATGAAAAATGTACTTTCAAAAAAACAAGCCTGGTTTCCAGCTGTGCTATAGTTTTCAACATACTGTTATTAAAAATAAGAATCAAGTGCTGATTTCACATAAAAATAAATTTGTAGGTGATAATAAAGTAATTACATTGGTAATTAAACAGGGTTATTGCTTGCTATCAAATATCTTACAAGCATTCATTTTAAACTACTTTTTCCAAAGAAAACAACTTTTCACATTTATAGTCTCATTCTATTATATGCTCATTCTTCAAGAGGAAAAAATACATTTTTACAAAAAAAAAAAAAGTTATGTTTCTTATATTTAAGGATTTCAGAACTTTGATTACCTTAATTTTAAGCAAACACAAAATACACTGGCTGAATCAACCGTATTCTTACTTATTCCAAATAGATTTATTTCACCATTTTGCAGATAATTAAGTAATATCCCAATGAGCTTGAATGCCCAGTCCTTTTTTCCACCAGTCAGTCAATTGCAGCAGGACCCACCCCAGCTACTAAAAACCACAGTCAGACTGCAAAGAGGATGGGATGGGTCTTTTGCCCCTAACGTGTGGACTACCGTTCCTTCCTTGCGCAAACCCCTATGTAAAACTAAATTACTCCTCTTAAAGCATCAGCTTTAGTAAAAGCATCCTTAGTAAAAACAAACAAACAAACCCCCCCAAACAATGTAGCTAGGAGCTCTACCATAGAAATGTCCCAGGAACCTGTTACGAACAGACAGCCTCTGCCTAAACATGACCATACATGTTTCAAAGCCCTCTATGTCTTAGGTAGTAGCTAGTATATTAGCCTAACGTAAAAACGGCCTTGAACTCAGCCAAATCTGCTAATGACCAGCAGATGCTTGTGACATCTTATGTAAAAGAATCAGGAGACTTTTTGTCAGAGTATGTCAGTGGTCAGGTCTGCACCCTTCAAATGGCTCAAATGCCATACTTCTAATATTTTGATCTGTAAAGCAGGGGCAAGCTGATACGTCTCAAATGTGCAAACGATGCTGAAGCAATGGAGAAGTTCACCTGGACATGCAAAACCTGATCCTACCATAAGTTGTCTTTTCCTCTACAAATCTCTAGAAAGGTTGTCCTTTCTTCTATAGAGAAATTCTCTGAGCATTAACAGAGCATTGGAGATTTTAAATAATGATAAGCTAAGGACAACTGTGTATTTTATTCCCATTTCTTAATCTTAGCACCAGTTTAGGTTAGGTTAAAAAAAGAACAATTATTTCATCACACACATGTTCACTACTCAAACCAGATTTATTTTCTCTTTAAGGCTGTATCTTTTCCACCATCACCAGCCATATGATGTGTACTATTAAACTCTCACAAAATGCTAATAAATAAAGACCAAAAATATCTTTATTGTTATAACAGAATTCTGTGAGTTCACAGTCTGCAGTTCTACTAACATCATTCCATCTAACACTAAAGTATTTTAATAAAATGAAAGCTTGACTTACTTGTACTGCCTTGTAGTGACAATAAGCAATAGGCAAGATTATTATCTGTCTAATAATAATAAACAAAGACATGACAAGAATGTTGTAAAAACATAATTTTCTCAAGGACAGACTTAAATCTTGCATCATAAAATAAAACTCACTTTGATGCGCTGCAGGTAAGCATACTGGGTGTGGCAGGAGAGAAAAGAGAAGTAAAGAAGTCTACAAGATGTATACATTACATATGAGGAACTACCGAAAGGCATGTTCTCTGTCTGAGTATCTGTTACCATATTTTTCAGAAACAATATCTACACTGTTATAATTGGTAGCATAATAATCCTCTAAATTTATCCTGGCTCCTGTCTAAGTGTCACAAAATTTGTCACAAGAGCACTGCAGTGGTAGCTGAAGATCTTGCTGCATCTCCTCAGTTCCCTATGCAACAACTTTAAATGTCAACAGCAGAACCAAACCAAAAAAAAAAAAAAAAAAGAGGGAAAGGGAAGGGAAGGGGAAAGGGAAAGGAAAAGAGCTTTCCCTATGCTCTTTGTTAAACTTAGTGACAGTTATTCTTTTTGCTTTTTGTCTCTGCAACAATGAAGGCAACAAGGAACTTGCTGAATGCACATATTGTCTAAGCAATTTGTATCTGATAACTCTGCAAATTAACTGGCATTTGTGCAGTGCAGAATTGTTCAAAGTTTGGACCATTTATGATTTTATAGTGCATCTGCAGAGTTCATGCATAATGCATTTTTGTTCAGAGACTCATCAAAAAAAAAAAAAAAAAAAAAAGAAGAGCCAGCAATCTGTGATGATAACATGGACATCATATCAGTTTGAAAAACCAGTGCACCCTCAAAAGTAATGTAATTTTACCACTGTAGTAAAGATCACTTCATAAATTAGAATAACTATCTCAAATATTTAGAAAACCCAGTTTTCATGAGTGATCTTCGTAAATCTAGTGCCCACATAAAGAAATACTCTATTTATTCTTTCTTCTTAAACATAAAGCTGTGCAGAGCATTTATTAAAAGGAAAGCAACACAGATCTAGAGGAGCACTGCTCACTTCATATTTAACAGCACGGAGTATTAGACACACTGGTATAATCTTCTGCTAGGGAAACTGATATTCTTTATATGCCAAACACTCAAAAGAGTGACAGACACAAACATGGGAAGAATCAAAAGTAACTAACGAATTGGCTGCTTGAAGATGCTTACATGTGGCCCCAAATTCTTTCACAGGCTCCTCAGAGTTTCTTGCAGGGCATAAATAGACCAGTTTATACACCAATGCGGGGGGGAAAAAAAAAAAAAAAAAAAAACTGTTAGAACAAAAGACCATTAGAACTACACAAAAGTGTGTAAGTTTTGGCAAATATTCAGCTCATGATCAGAAGAAGGTTCCTAAACACTATGACAGTAAGGGCCTGGAAGGGCTTCTGATCAAAGCAATTGGACACAAAATAAAACAAAGCAAAAAAACCAAAACCCTAATTCTATAACGAAAATAAGTGAAATTATGGAAGTATATGACATGCCAATCTCATGAAGGCAAGAAAAGAGAATTCAAGACCCAAGACACCAACTTCAAGCTCCAGGTCCTGAAGTCCTTGCCCCAAAACACTGACACACCTAAAATCACTCTAGTGACGTCTAAATACTACTTCACTGGATATACTGCAACAAAGCAGCCTTCAGAAGGGTTAGACTCATTTCTCCACCCACTAAACATTAACTCCTATTAAAAAATAAGCCCCACATCCACTGTTTATTGACAACTAAGGTCAGTTAATACCACAAACACCTCTAGGACCTCAAAATCTTTCAGTGCACGACTTCACAAGCAGACACCCTGCTCTGCAGCTTGCCCTCTGCCTATTGCTTGCAACAATGTCAATAACAAGGCCCAGCACTCCATAAAGCTTTCAAATTTTTCCCACACATCATGAACAGCAACATGCACCTTAGTTTCATCAAACCGGCAAAATCTGAGGAGTAACAAAGTCAACAGAGCAGTATATCTGGTGCCATGCAGCACATTTGTTTATTTTGCTCTAATATTCGTGACATCTGGCAAGATAAAAATTCATTCTGTCCAGACTCTTAGTTTAGTGCAGTACTCCCACGATCACTGGATACTTTAAATTGCATCTCTCCTACACCTAATTTCTCATCAAACATCCTAAACCATGTTAGACTCAGTGATGTCAGAAATAGCTCCAGGGGTTATTGCATATTGTCACTGTGAAACAAGCACAGCAGGTTACTTCAGTGAATAATCTTTTTCATTAAATTTTTAAGAAGTGAAATATCATTAGATGTTACAATCTCCATAATCTGTATCATTTTGTAAAATAATTGAAAAAATGAGTTCATTGATCCATGTTTTATCATTTTTTTAATTCTCTGGGGTACAGAGCAAAGAGAAAGCCTTCAAAACTTGCAGAATCAGTTTCAGTTTTAGTCCTGCATTTGAACTGACTCCCAAAAGGGCCAATCTGTAGCTAAGTGAACAGAGAGAGAGAATATTTAACTTTGTTGCCATTGGAGGACTGATTTTCATACAACAGAAAGAAAATATTCTCAATCAGTTCTTTTCCAAATGGAAAATCTCTTTCATTGCAATCTTCATATCAGTTTCCGTAACATCTCATCTCTCACAGCCTAATGCTTATGTATTGAAAACCCCCTGAGGCTTTCTTTATTCAAATTCTTCTTTAAATGCAGTCTTGTAATACTTGTTTCAGATATACAACAGAAACCAATTTTAATTTTCTCTTTGTGCCTTCATTCTGCCAACTGGTGTATAAAGAACATTTAGACTGTACAGCCTAATTCAGAAGATTTTGTAGAAAAAGGATCCTTTCACCCTTCAATAACTGTACATAACCAAATAATCAGCACTTGATTGAAAACAACTCTCATTGAAAACAATGAAAGTTTGCTTAAATAGTAAGAAAAGTTTGCTATTCCCAAAAACTTACTTCACAAACTGAGGTGATAACCAAGGCATATTCTCATTTCTAAAGAGCGAACGTTTTAAAACTTGCATGCGGTAATAACTTCCTGCAGTTTAGAAGAAAGAGCTATAAGCAAAACAAAGTTTGCTATGAATTTAATGCAGAGGCATACGCTTGTGTGAAGAAATGTAGAGGAAGTAATGAATTCACATACAGTGTATCAAGGCAGACGAACACTACAAAATGAAACAAAGTCCCCCAAATAATTCAGGTTTCATTCAGTATGTTTCCTACTTCAAGTCTGAGACACTCAGCCCTCAGGTCTTTAACTATATTAAATAAGACAATATGCAAATTCAAGTCAAGCAGTTCAGGGAAGCCAAAGCTTGGGATCAGGCTTGAATATATATTTTCTTTTAAAGAATAGAAAATGAAAGGGACAGCATGCTTTCAAAAGTAGCTAGAAAAGATCAGAGTGCCTGACTACAGGGCAAGAGCTAGCACTAAAAGAAAATGAAATACCTACTTTTACATGCAGCTGAAAAGGACTTCTGTATCGAGACTATGAGGGGCAGAGGAAGCAAGATGCACAAGATGTACATTATATGAACAACTAAAAAGAGTCCACAATCTGAACACGCATCAGACAGTAAGGATATGTTATTCTGTACTGAATCCCATTTTCAGGGACAAGCAAAAGATTTACAATATATCAAAAATTTTTGCTCATATATACTTAACATTTCAGCACCGTCTCTCATTTTAACTTTTTAGATTTGTTGTGTTCTTATCAGTGTGTATGGATATTTATATAATCACTTCAAATTCAATTTGAAGGACAATGAATTATGTAGTACTAGACCCAAAAATGTTCTTAGTACTAGAAAATTAAGGGACTTGCACAGAGACACAGAAAAAAGGAAAGCAGAACAGAAAATGCCATGTGTTTCTCCTGCTACACAAACATTACTTCTGGCAATGATAAAGCTGCTTTACAACATTTTTGCACTCACTTCTCAAAACAGTCACTTTGGAATGTAGCATTTCCAAGTGGAAATACGAATTCTAGGCAGGCAGCGGAAAAGAAAGAACGACAGACAACCTAATGAAAGAAGCAAACCATTTGTTTTTTTATTAACTCACTGGTGACGCTCTTTGGGATAAAGTATTTAATTCATATTAGACAAAGAAAACAGTTGCGCTCCAGTTAATTCAGCCAACAATAGGCATCATGTTTAGATTGCAAGTAGGTTTCAAGCTTTATAGTCGTATGGAAACAGCACAAACTGTTCTCCTATAGTATGCTAGGAATTAAAATACAAGTCCTATCAATAATTGAGATTGAATTTTTGTTATTAAACTGTGATTTTTAAATTTTAAAACCAGAGGCTCAGGAGTGTGAGCAAATATGCAGGAATAAAAATGTAAGCATGAAAATGTTATACACAAGAAGTCCTGGGTGACGAATCATCTTGTACACTGAACAGACTCATATTGTCATCTCCCACAGGATAAGTTTGGATTAAGATCCTAATCCAAAGGCTAAAGGCTAAGAAATTATGCACAACCTCAAATCTTGTCATCCTTCAGATTTTCAAAAGATCCCTAAGTGAACTGCAAAACTTTCTTCACTGCCTAAAGCTCCTTCTCAGGAAACAAATACTCCATCCTTTAGCTTCTCATTTATTTTCTAATTGTTTCAGTTTTCTGATCTATCCTACACTACACCAGAACAAAACCCCAAATGCGTAAATGCAAAGGAGGTGGGAACTTATTCCAATCTATTTTTTCCCCTACTCCATTTGAAAGGATTTACACTTGGCAACAGTGCTGATTAAGTTCCAGTACAACAACTTTCTGCTGGAGAATGCTGAATTCAACAAGTTCCTGCAGAAAATGAGGAAAGCTAAAACCAGCCTCTCCTGGCAGTTCTTCTGCCTGTCTCCCCTGAACCCTATCAGCCATGTGAGGCCAGGGGAGTTCGTGGGTCTCCCCGTGCCCTCCCCCAAGGCTCCTGCAGAACCACAGGGCCAGGATGCCGACACACAGGGGTTCCCAACCCATGGCTGGGGAGCTATGAAGAGGCAGCATTTCCTGAGTTCCACGTCTCTGCACAGCCCTGTTGGGAACTGCATGGAGTTCTGGCTCCCAGGTTGTTGCCACTAGGCTCTCTGGGGACCAGCTGGATCCCCCAGGCTACCATTACTGCTGGTGGGCACCTGGCCAAACATCTGCTGCTCCCTGGTAGAGCTCCGGATACAAAGCCATGCATGTGATCTGAGAACCCGACACATTCCTTGGCAAGGTACCAGGATCCCTATTTGCATTCCCTACCTACTGTAGACCTGGAGAAGGGCTAGTAGGTGGTCTTCACTGAGAGGGGAAAACAGACAGCTGGAAAACACTGCGGAAAACCACACTAAACAACTGTTTCTGCAAAGCTGGGGGGCTTTGCAAGTACAAAAAAAAAAAAAAAAAAAAAAAAAAAAAAAAAGAAAGAAGGTGGGATTTATCCTTTTATCTTTTCATACTTTATTTCCTACTATGCAATATTGCAGGTTGAACCACAATCATGGGGAACGACTGTGGTCAAGGGAACGAACATGCCAATTAAAATTTGCTGTTGAACACACAAAATCCAGACTACTTCTACTTGCACTGCAATTAAAACATTTAAGGCAGAAAGAGGCCTCTGCAATACAGTATATGTACACTAAGACATACTGTTCCAAGAAATCTTAAGCCCTTTTGCCTGCAGTACCCACTAGCAGAATTTGAAGAGTAAAATCTGAGGAAAAAAAGAAAGATCGAGCAACTATTTATTAAATAATACATCACTGTAGGTATTATCATATAAAACAGGACCAGACAAACAGGGAAAAGTCTTGCAGTCACACATTAAAACTTTTGCAATGTGAGCAAAATGTAAATGGTTTTCAAACAGTAGTAAAATCATCATTTTCCGAGCACAGCCAATAAATCAGGGAAAATAAAGTGGTTTCTTAAGTAGAATAAGCTTTGAAATGAAGTAGAAATACACAGTGCTGAAATGGATGAGAAGCTGGTGAGGTGTCCAGTAATGATGCATTTAAATAAGCCATTTGGCTAGAATTGCAGTCATCTGTGAATAATTTATCAAATTGAATAAAGAAGTCTCAAAAGTGCAAACTGGCTAAAAACTGCTGAATATTTTTGCTGTGTTAAAACTCCAAGTCTTTCACACTTTCAGTTCCTTTTCTTCTAAAACCAGAAAATGGATGAGAACATTCTTTTAAGCTATTCTGCCTAGAGGACAGTGGATCACAGAGTATTTGTTTTCCTAAAATATTCTCAAACAAAGACTTCAAATATGGATGAAGGGTTTCTTCTGTCTCTGGGCAAAAAAAAAGAGGAAGAGTACAACTAATCAAGCACCCTGTGCACTGACACAGCATGTTCTCAGCCAGCAGGTTTCTACCCTCTTCATAAAGTCTCTACTGCCTGAGACTCAGGTATCCTTGCCTATGCAGCACACAGACTACCAATGCCATGCACAGCTTAACCATAATACAGTCTTCACATACTGACCACCCAGAAATAATAAAATAAAAATAAAGGCAAGCAAACAAACAAGAATCCACAAGAGCTTTCATGGCCTGTTCTATCTTAAACTCTTAATAAATAGCGAAGGAATCTCTAGACTCCTTTTAGAAAAAATTCCAATACATATTCGGACCGACTTCTCTTTTGGTCTGACATTTCCAATCCAAGCCTCATTAGAGAGAACTATTGCAGAAGAACAATAAATTCCAACTACTTCTAAAAAAACCAAATTTATGAAGACAAGTTGGGAGCATATTTGCACCACATAGCTATCTTTTGATCAAGAAGAGCTTATTTATTGTTACAAATTCTAACATCCAGAGTCATTGCAAAGAAGCCTTTGTCTCTCCGACTACTTAACTTGTGTTTTCACCACGGGCATTTTGTCCTGAGCAAGCATGTTCATCTCAAACGCAGTGGTAAAGCACAACTATTCTCAGACTTTTCAATATCAGGTTTCTTCTTTCCTGTAGTTTAGTCTCCGTTATTATGCTTTATCCTATATGCACAAAACTCCAATTTCTGGCACCCTGCTCTAATATCCTGTACTTTTTTGCTCTCCCCAGGTAACGACCCTCATGGACAAAAATCTCACTTTCAAAGTTCTGACAAAAGTAGATTTGTGTCCAATTTGTCAGGTTCTCCCCTTCCCTCGAAAGTTCCTTGTCACCCAGCTTCCAGAAATGCAATCCCTCCATCTCTTCACGATTCATCCATCTTCCTATGTCACAAACAAAAAACAAACAAACAAAAAATTAGAATTGGAACTCTCAAAATTCAAGCCTCCACTTGCTTTCCAGTTCTTCCTGTTACCACTTCTAAGACCTTAGTGCCCAGACCTACAGGGAAAGTCCCTGAAAAGACTGTCTCTACTTCCTGAGTCTTACTGCAATCTTAGCTACTATGACTCTCCTCAAGCACTTTATGGCAAGGAAAATGAAGAAAAGCATAGTGATCCACTCAAAATACTTAGCTTGATAAAACCAAGTCACCCCACTAACAAACTTCTTCACTATTTCCTTTGACAACAGAATAAAATGGCTTTGCGCTCTAAGATTCTAGGATTATGAAGAAATTAATTTTCCTGATTAAAAGCAACAAAACCCTTTATCTTTAAAAGTCTGATGACAAAATACTGAAAAAAAAAAAAAAAAAAAAGAAAGAAGAAGTCCTAAAGCCCATTAATTAAAATGCTTTGGCTCATTTTTCTGAAGAAATCATTCAAATTAGTGATTCTGTGTAGAACTGATCATTGTTATGATACTGAACTTAGTGAGACAGAAATCATGTCTGTGAAAGAAAAAAACTAATTTGCTTTTTTTTGTCTTTATTTTTTTAATACAGATATTAAAGGATTTGCTAAAGAAGGAAACATAGCAAGTATCTCATACAGAAACTTCTAGCAAGTTTGAAAAAAAAATCTGCTGACATGACCCATGTTGACAGTTTGGATCGCAGTAAAAATTTAAAATAAATTTAAAATAAATAGTAAGTTCTGAAACACATACCTGCTATTACAAATAATATCTTCAGACACTATTTCAAAATAAGTTCTGCTAATGCTATCTATATGACACTATTCAGGAGATGACAGAAGTGTGATATAGCACCCTTCAACAGCTGCACTTAAAATGCCGTATTTGAAAAGCAGTGAATGGAATGAAAAAATGGAAATTAATACAATCTGAAATCCTAACTACATAGATCATGAGTTAATTCCATTAAAATGTGAATAGAATTGTGTCAAAATGAAGTATAATGCTGAACAAACTTCCTTCGTCATTCTGGTTAAGTGAATTAAACTTTTCTTGATATATTCTCACTTGAGGCTTGAGCATCTATTACAAATGTCTAAACCAAGCCCAAATAACATACTTCCTGTGACTTTTTCACATTATCATTTTAATTTTCACAGTATCTCAAGAGATGGAGAAGTACTAGAGATGAAAATACTTCTATCAAAATAAGAAAACAAAGAAAATCCCCACACAATTTAATTAGCAGAGAAACCAAGATTTGTTAAAAGTAATAAATATAATAAAGAAGATTATCTCTCAGCCACAGGAAACATATTCCAGCATGCCTTTGAAGGAAAGATATTTAAAATTTGTTAAAAGATCAACTATTGTTTGTAAGGATAACCATGAAAGTTAATAGCACTGGCAAGTGTTGTACTCAAAATAAGCCAGCAAAATACTATGGATAAAGTGATACAAAACACTAACACTTTGGAGACTATGGCTCTCCCAAACCACAATCCAATATGTACAAAAAATGAACAGAGAAAGGGCATATCTGACTCTCTGGAAAAATGCAATCCAGAACCTTGTTATGGTTTGGCATTACTGAATACCCAAAACTCAAGATCAGCAAAAGCCTTCTTCCAGAATTGGCTGCCCTTAAGATTTCCCCTTAAGGTACCTCATGTGCTAAATCTTTCTTCCTAAAATTTTCTCCATCTGAACTATAGCCTGTAGGACTTGTTGAGCCATGTGAACAGGAATGAAACAATAGAACTTCAATTTTATGTTGGGACCTAAAAGTTTTAGTCAAAGAATCCCATGTCCCTGTTTTAGGTT
The DNA here is from genome assembly GCA_013398345.1 of Nothocercus nigrocapillus. Classification (NCBI taxonomy): domain Eukaryota; kingdom Metazoa; phylum Chordata; class Aves; order Tinamiformes; family Tinamidae; genus Nothocercus; species Nothocercus nigrocapillus. The sequence continues at coordinate 32,786 of WBNA01000543.1, forward strand.
TTCCTATAAAAAGTGAAAATGGAAAAACACATGAAAAAATATACTTTAGATTTTTGTAATATACATTAACATGCTTTGAATAACCCAAAGTTAATATGCGTTAGGGTTGCTCAGTGGTGGGTGTCTCAGAGGTTTTTACATCATAAAGCCTCAGAAAGTCAGGCAAGGGTACTCATCACCCCTGCAAAGTGAACTTGGTTATGCACAGCCAGGGAACTGCCAGCAGTCCCTGGGAATGATTCGGTGACAAGAGTTCACAGATAGGAAAACCTCTGCAATAACCAGAGCCGCCCATCTCTTGATTGCTTTGGAGCTGGGAGATGAAACTCCCAGAGAAAGCCTGACAAAACTATACAGGAGGGATATCCAAGAGACTGGACTAGATGATGGTTCTCAGGGGTCTGAAAATTGCTACAAGATATCTGAACAGATATGTGAAAAGACCAGAACAATGTGTTATTGTTTATGCTGCATTCACACATTTACATTCCAGCACATATTTGCAAACACTCCAGCTGCATTCACTATGTTAACTCTCAATGCAGTGACTAGTGGAGTTATTAGCGAGAGCAGCTTGGTAGAGCTGCATCTTGTGATTTGAAAAGAGTATATATTTATCCCAAGGAATCAAGAATGCCTCCTTTCAGGGCTGAACTGAATTGATTGTGTGGGAATGATTCAGCTACAAAGGTTCCCTAGAGATGAACAAAAATGCCTTCGTGTCATGGAATTACTAATAGGCTACTGGCATATATGACAATGAATTCGGAAGGTTTAGTGAGGGGTAAGTGAAAGGAGCATCTCAGAATGAAATCTCAGGCAAGTCTTGTGTGATTTGTGTAGAGTACGCTCAGTGCTGGGAAAAGTTCCTGCTTGATATACCTATTTAAAACCCAAATTCTGCCAGGGAAAGAAGGATGTGCCAGGACTTTGCCCAACAGAGCCTAGGTGTTTTATGCCCAGAGCTGCTGGGGCATCTGCAGAGACTGTGCAGGGCACTGTGAAGATGCAGTGGGGTGTCCCTGTACAAGGGCTGAATTAGAATTAAATACCAGAAGCAGAACACATTTCACCACGCATTTCTAGGTTTGTAGAGGGTTTGGATTGCCTGCTTTCCACATGTTCAAAAGGTACACAGCACCACTGACCAACCTTTACTCCCTGTTAGGAAAGCTTATAAATCATTTATTTCTCTGGTCTTCAAAACAACTAATCTTTGGCATGCCCTTAATTCACAGGCTTAGTCCTTCTGACCACTTATGAGGTATTCTTTGAGGAGAATCTTCTGATTACCTGTAATTACCTGTGACTCCTTTCACTGCTCTTATATCATTCTCCGACTTCTCCATTGTTTAGGACATCCTGATTCATACTCCTGAGATACCTTCCTACAGAGACAGGCCATACTAATTGAAGATATGTGCAATACATGCAATAATCCATGTAACTGAAGTGCAGAATGCATGAACTGATTCAGGTCAAGGTTATACTCAACAGGTTACAAAGAACAGGGACAAGCAGCATGAGAGGAAGGATGGAGAGCAGGCGAACCTGTGCCTTGGGAAACTCTGGTTTAATTTTCTGGTGTTACAAACCAGCCCAGGCCAAATTACTTAGCACTAACCCATGCTTGAAGTTATACTGAGATTTGTCTGTATTGCCACTGCAGTTCTAGTTAACAGTGAACTACAGACACAGCTCGGATATAAGAGGCAGCTGTGGGACTGCATTATCGAGGCCTGGACTGCATTAATAGACCCAGGTTAATAAACTCTTCATTTAGACAATTATAACCTTGGAGTTGGTATCTTCCTTCTCCAAACCAAGACTTCCACAAGCAAGAATATATAAAGGATATGTCAGTGGGGTTTAAACAGCAAACAGGCAATGCCCCCAGGTGCACGTCCTCAGGTCTGGAAAGAGTGTCTAATCACCATGAGAATCAGCAGACGAGCTGCCTGTGAAAATCAGAGGCTGAGCAGACATTATAAAATCATTAGCCAAACTGCCTACTAATACAGAGCACTGACAGTGAGTTCTGACCACCAGCATGGGAGTCACATAATGGGCATCAGAGGGGTCTTCATGGTGCTGCAGACACCGGAGACGCTTTGGTCTCCTGCTGCACCAAACTCCTCACATTTGTCCCAGCCCTTCACAGAAAGAGACAAGGGGTGTCTGACGGGAAGGAATGAGGAAAATCCCTTAACAGCATAAAAATAATCGCATCGGACCACTTCCACCAGAATGGTTCACGTCTGTGCAGGAAATCTGCCAGACTGTTGATCACGGTCAGGAAATGAGCAGCTACTTTGAACCACCAAGCCACAGGACTTGAAAACTCCAGAACAAAAAGGTGCCTTGGATTTTTTTTGCAGGAGAAAAGGAGGAGTATTATGATATCCATATATACTGAAGAAAAAAATATATTGCTAATTTACTTGAAACAGTAAAAAATACTGCAGACACTCTCACTTACTATTACCAGCACTATTTCACAACCCAAAGTCTACCCAAGTAACCTTCAATATTTTAAAATATTCAGAGTAACTGTAGCTTAAACAAAATTTAGCAAAAGTAAAGCAAGTTGATGTTCTAGGATATTACTTATCACAATGAAATACACATAAATAGATCAGACAGTGATAACAGATATGAGGAACAACCCTTTCTGTTCTATTGTTAGATTTCATATCTTCTGAACTCTACAAATTTTATGCTCCAAACTTTTAAAAGATTAGCCAAAAAAAAAAAAAAAAGTTTATCCACTATTATTCCACAGTGATAAAACTCATATTTTATCAATGACAGAAAAAAACAAACAAACCAAAACAAAACAATTGGAATCAGCTCAAACTGCAGTTGGGTCACAAACAGAGAAAATGTGGTTTCTTATTATACTAAGCTATTCTTGTTCAATTTCGATAAATACTCTAATTAAAAAAAAAAAAAAAAAAAAGCTGAGCTACTGTATAAGACTATAACATTCTTCCTGTTTTGTACAGATTTATAATATTTGGAAATCAATATGACTGAAGTAGCACACAAAGTACTGAAAATAGAAACACCCAATGGCTCAGCAGGATGCAGCATCCTTGAACTTTCTAATGAGATTCATAAGAAAAGATAATTCCTATAAAGTGCGGCACTTTCATCCAAGGTAACTTTTGTACAGTTTCCAGAAAACATTTATAATTACTCTTACAAAATGACACTGGAAAAAAACAGTTGGTCAGAACAATGGCTACAATTCTAGAAAAAAATAATTGCACATAATAGTGTCTACTGAATCATATCCCTCACAAATATTACTGCCCTTTCATAAGTCACATAAGTCGCACTATAAAAATTCAGATTTTCCTCACAAAAATACAATTCATTAAGGAGTTGCTGATTACATTTCTCACTCCTTTGATCTTTGTCAAATTGAGAAGTTTTTCTGCTCTCAGAGTGCCTCCCCTTTACGTGTCTAATTGGATTCTTCTAAGATATAACTAAATACTTTGTCTACTCAAAGTCATCTTCACTGTCCTGCCTACATTTCTACACCACCCAGTGTCCTGTGATGCTGAGAAGGCAAAGTCAGTCTACTCTGGCATGATAGTAAGAACCCAGCATTCATCTTTATTAAAAACCTGCCATGCAGAAGGATTTGACTCATCTTAATGGCTCCATTATAACAACGCACAGCCCCATGTGGCTGGGAAAGAGAAGACAAAGATTTTAAGTCGAAATCCCAGGGCATCTGTGTATTCAGTGTAGTTTCGGGAGCTGCAGGGCAAGCAAGGGACCGTACAGAAGGGGCCATTCAGATTTGCTGAGGCAGGAGCTGTATCCTGTTTAGGAAATTCTGACCCTCCATTTTCCTTCCACACTTTCCTTGGCAGCACAGCTTGAGCAGGAGCCACTGGCCGCGCGCCTCGCCAGCCGCTCCGGGGAGCCGCGGAGGGGATTCTGCGGGAATCTGCGCCCAGCAGGAACACAGCTCGGACATGGGACATGTCAGGAAGAGTTTCTGCCTTTCCTCCGTTTTCACTTTGCCTATCACAGTCCTCAGGGCCTTCTCACAAAACAGCCTTGGAAAGACAGCCAAGTGCCCAGGGAAACATTAAGTGACGGCAGACAGCAGTCATGGGTACTGCCTCTTCCATGCAGGCGGCTTTCTGCGGATTCACAACCACCTGTATCTTATCCTTCGGAATCAGAAAGGTCTGTTTTTCAGCAGTAGAATTTTATGTACTACTCAGCCTGCTTCAGCTGCCTGAAACATTATACATAAACAATAACGCTAAATTATAGTTCTGCCCTCTAACCTCAGTTCAGATTTGAATAAAACAAAATAACTCATGAAGATCAAGGGGGCCATGCCAAGCTGAAGAGCACAGTGAAAGTCAGGTTAAGAATTAGAAAGAAGAGAAAAAATGTTGATCTATATGCATAGTAAAGTAAAGTTGTATTTCTGAACATAAAGGCCTCTTACGGATAAGGTAGATTTGTGTCACACGACAATCTAGTTTTTAATATGTTCAATATAATTTGAATATACAAAATGCTTCAAATAAAGAATATTGAGAAAACTAGAGAATATCAAGAATAATGAAAAATGCCACTTAAAGGGCATCATATACAATTTTAAATCTAAAATAATTCAGAAACTGGCTATACTTGCAGTCAACCTACCCCCAGTAACACAGCAAGGCACAAATCCTGTGATACTGTTACCACCATAGCAAATAAAAAGTACTGCTTTAGATTTGTGCTTAAACAATATCCCTGAATGACATATACGCTAACATGTTTTAATAATTATATTTTAAAAGGAATTCTCGTAATACTACTGTTAATAAACGTAATTTCTGCAATACTGCCAGACTTATGTACTACTTGTTTTTCTAAGACCAAAAATAGCCTCTTTTTTCTATCCTTCAAGGAAATAGCTTCAATCATATTTTGGTAATAGCTTGGCCACTTTAATTAGACAGCTTTTCCCATATATTTGAAGTGGGTTTTTCTACATACTAATTATTTATTACAGCAAAAGAATAAAAACAAAGAGAAAACTCACCCGCATTGCACACTCATTCAGATATCTCAGTGGGGAAAACCTATCTTTGTAGGACCAATGAATTCAATGCAGTCTCTCACACATCTGGAAATTTGCCTACAGAGGTGTAACTCTAAGTTAAGTTTATTCTAAGGCAAATATTTGGAAAAACAGCAAGTATTTTACTTACAAGAAGTGTATGTCAGGAAAACCATCTTGAAAAGTACCAGGATGTGCATGTAACAACCAAGTCCTGTTTTTAAGTATAAAGTAGCACTACCACCCTAAGCACCAACACGTTACCAAAAATAATTTACAGAAATCCCATGTCATTATTTCACTGAAGTGATCAATAGATTAACTCTTGTCCATTTAAGAAAAAGTAAATTCTGTCACCTAACAGTGAACATTAAATCCCATGCAATTCTGAAGTAGATGCAATACTCTAATCTTTTGATCTTCATTATGGATCCAATTCAATACAGAAAACAGGAACTTGTTTGCATGTAGACCCACTAAATACAACAGAAATATTATGGATGTAAAGTTAAGCACACATAAAGGGTTTATTTCACACAGAGTGGAACTAGAGCTCCCTCACAGTTAATAGCTCAGGACTTGAAGGGTGTAGAGTCTTGAAATTTCT